>JAWPHD010012147.1:0-78147 GCA_037043455.1 Cyrtodaria siliqua
GAATATTTTACTATCCGAAAATAACTTGTTTGCATTATTTTGAACGCATTAATAAACTAAACAATTTATTTCAACAAAACATCGTGGTAAGAAAAGTGAATTCGTCACAGCCTGTTGTTCTTTTAAGAATATATTACTATGTGAAAATAACTGCCGGGCCGACTATGAAAACCTATTTAAAAACAGATTACCGGAAAATAACTTGTTTGCGTTATTTTGAAAGAACACTGTAATAACCTAAACACGTTATTTCAAAGATTTTGATATGAATCATATTTAACACATGTTTAATAATAGTACAATATGCGTAAATAACCATGGTTACCAAGTTTCTATGTATACATGTATATATGTAAATCAACAAATGCCCGTCAAAGAATATTTTACTATCCGAAAATAACTTGTTTGCGTTATTTTGAACGCAGTAATAAACAAGTTATTTCAGCAAAACATCGTGGTAAAAAGAAGTGAATCACAGCCTGTTGTTCTTTCATGTCTTTTAAGAATATATTACTATGCGAAAATAACTGCCGGGCAGACTATGAAACCTTATTTAATAACAGATTACCGGAAAATAACTTCTTTGCGTTATTTTGAAAAAACACTGTAATACCATAAACACGTTATTTCAAAGATTTTGATATAAATCATATTTAACACATGTTTAATAATAGTATAATATGCGTAAATAACCATGGTTGCCAAGTTTCTATGTATAAATGTAAATCAACAAATGCCCGTCAAAGAATGTTTTACTATCCGAAAATAACTTGTTTGCGTTATTTTGAACGCAGTAATAAACTAAACAAGTTATTTCAACAAAACATCGTGGTAAAAAAAAAGTGAATTCGTCACAGCTTGTTGTTCTTTTAAGAATATATTACTATGCGAAAATAACTGCCGGGCAGACTATGAAAACCTCTTTAATAACAGATTACCGGAAAATAACTTGTTTGCGTTATTTTGAAAGAATACTGTAATAACCTTAACACGTTATTTCAAAGATTTTGATATGAATCATATTTAACACATGTTTAATAATAGTATAATATGCGTAAATAACCATGGTTACCAAGTTTCTATGTATACATGTATATATGTAAATCAACAAATGCCCGTCAAAGAATGTTTTACTATCCGAAAATAACTTGTTTGCGTTATTTTGAACGCAGTAATAAACTAAACAAGTTATTTCAACAAAACATCGTGGTAAAAAAAAAGTGAATTCGTCACAGCTTGTTGTTCTTTTAAGAATATATTACTATGCGAAAATAACGGCCGGGCAGACTATGCAAACCTCTTTAATAACAGATTACCGGAAAATAACTTGTTTGCGTTATTTTTAAAGAACACTGTAATAACCTAAACACGTTATTTCAAAGACTTTGATATGAATCATATTTAACACATGTTTAATAATAGTATAATATGCGTAAATAACCATGGTTACCAAGTTTCTATGTATACATGTATATATGTAAATCAGCAAATGCCCGTCAAAGAATGTTTTACTATCCGAAAATAACTTGTTTGTGTTATTTTGAACGCAGTAATAAACTAAACAAGTTATTTCAACAAAACATCGTGGTAAAAAAAAAGTGAATTCGTCACAGATTGTTGTTCTTTTAAGAATATATTACTATGCGAAAATAACTGCCGGGCAGACTATGAAAACCTCTTTAATAACAGATTACCGGAAAATAACTTCTTTGCGTTATTTTTAAAGAACACTGTAATAACCTAAACACGTTATTTCAAAGAGTTTGATATGAATCATATTTAACACATGTTTAATAATAGTATAATATGCGTAAATAACCATGGTTACCAAGTTTCTATTTATACATGTATATATGTAAATCAGCAAATGCCCGTCAAAGAATGTTTTACTATCCGAATATACTGGTTTGCGTTATTTTGAACGCAGTAATAAACTAAACAAGTTATTTCAACAAAACATCGTGGTAAAAAAAAAGTGAATTCGTCACAGCTTGTTGTTCTTTTAAGAATATATTACTATGCGAAAATAACTGCCGGGCAGACTATGAAAACCTCTTTAATAACAGATTACCGGAAAATAACTTGTTTGCGTTATTTTTAAAGAACACTGTAATAAACTAAACACGTTATTTCAAAGAGTTTGATATGAATCATATTTAACACATGTTTAATAATAGTATAATATGCGTAAATAACCATGGTTGCCAAGTTTCTATGTATATATGTAAATCAACAAATGCCCGTCAAAGAATGTTTTACTATCCGAAAATAACTTGTTTGCGTTATTTTGAACGCAGTAATAAACTAAACCTGCCGAGCAGACTATGAAAACCTCTTTAATAACAGATTACCGGAAAATAACTTGTTTGCGTTATTTTGAAAGAACACTGTAATAACCTAGACACGTTATTTCAAAGATTTTGATATGAATCATATTTAACACATGTTTAATATTAGTATAATATGCGTAAATAAACATGGTTACCAAGTTTCTATGTATACATGTATATACATGATATATGTAAATCAGCAAATGCCCGTCAAAGAATGTTTTACTATCCGAAAATAGCTTGTTTGCGTTATTTTGAACACAGTAATAAACTATACAAGTTATTTCAACAAAACATCGTGGTAAAAAAAAGTGAATTCTTCACAGCTTGTTGTTCTTTTAAGAATATATTACTCTGCGAAAATAACGGCCGGGCAGACTATGAAAACCTCTTTAATAACAGATTACCGGAAAATAACTTGTTTGCGTTATTTCGAAAGAACACTGTAATAACCTAAACACGTTATTTCAAAGAGTTTGATATGAATCATATTTAACACATGTTTAATAATAGTATAATATGCGTAAATAACCATGGTTGCCAAGTTTCTATGTATATATGTAAATCAACAAATGCCCGTCAAAGAATGTTTTACTATCCGAAAATAACTTGTTTGCGTTATTTTGAACGCAGTAATAAACTAAACAAGTTATTTCAACAAAACATCGTGGTAAAAAAAAAGTGAATTCGTCACAGCTTGTTGTTCTTTTAAGAATATATTACTATGCGAAAATAACTGCCGGGCAGACTATGAAAACCTCTTTAATAACAGGTTACCGGAAAATAACTTGTTTGCGTTATTTTGAAAGAACACTGTAATAACCTAAACACGTTAATTCAAAGACTTTGATATGAATCATATTTAACACATGTTTAATAATAGTATAATATGCGTAAATAACCATGGTTACCAAGTTTCTATGTATACATGTATATATGTAAATCAGCAAATGCCCGTCAAAGAATGTTTTACTATCCGAAAATAACTGGTTTGCGTTATTTTGAACGCAGTAATAAACTAAACAAGTTATTTCAACAAAACATCGTGGTAAAAAAAAAGTGAATTCGTCACAGCTTGTTGTTCTTTTAAGTATATATATTACTTGTTTGCGTTATTTTGAACGCAGTAATAAACAAGTTATTTCAAAAAAACATCGTGGTAAAAAAAAGTGAATCACAGCCTGTTGTTCTTTCATGTCTTTTAAGAATATATTACTATGCGAAAATAACTGCCGGGCAGACTATGAAAACCTCTTTAATAACAGATTACCGGAAAATAACTTGTTTGCGTTGTTTTGAAAGAACACTGTAATAACCTAAACACGTTATTTCAAAGATTTTGCTATGAATCATATTTAACACAAGTTAATAATAGTTTATTATTATTATTATTAAGAACACTGTAATAACATAAACACGTTTTTTAAACAACATTTAATTACTGACCGTCGTGGTCAGACAACAGGTAATGCAAATAAAATATATTGCGCATTTGTCATGTTCGTCACAGCTTCTTCGTTTAATAATCTATTACTGTCCGAACATAACCGCTTTGCATTATTTTGAAAGAATATACTGTATATCCGAAAATAACGTGTTTGTGTTATAAACGAATCTTATTCACTGCCCGGTTAGAAAAGAGGAAATGAAAACTTATGCATTCTTTCGCCGTTTCGTTTAAGAATATACTACTATTACCGATTACTATCATGACTATCGGAAAATAATTGTTTGCGTTATTTTGAAAGAACGCTGTAATAACCTAATAATAGATTACTGGATAATAACGTGTTTGTGTTATTTCGAAAGAACACTGTACATGCTGTAATACCCTAAGTGTAAGTATAATCATGGTAATATAAGTATAAACTGATTAAAAGGATAAAACTTACTTAATTACACTCATCAACTGTTTCATGCCTTATTCATGTTAGGTTTAGGAACAGTTTGCAAATCGGTATAGTGTCTTACACAGTAAAGTCAGAGACGATACACATGATAGATGTCGTCTCGAATAATCAGGATAATACCCACGATGTTATCATACTTACTTCTATTTGCGTTTCTTAAAAAAAAGTAAAATAGACAGATAGAGGACGTGTGTTTAATCTCATAATATTGTGATTTAAGATGCAAGTTATTTTAAAACTCATAATAAAACCACATTTTAGGTTTATACTAATTAACGTATATCATGTATATAAAATCAAAGAGTATTTGTGATGTCGTTTACATTAAA
Organism: Cyrtodaria siliqua; assembly: GCA_037043455.1. Lineage (NCBI taxonomy): Eukaryota > Metazoa > Mollusca > Bivalvia > Adapedonta > Hiatellidae > Cyrtodaria > Cyrtodaria siliqua. The sequence goes on from JAWPHD010012147.1 coordinate 4,570, forward strand.
GAATACTTTTGCCTTCTTGTTTGTCTGTTTGCGTGTTTGATTCAGTGTTTTGTGGTTGAATGTCCTCCTTGAATGCTACATTCCCTGTCCGATCTTTATATATTTCTTTACCAATACACTAATGTACACTATATATACTATACATAGCGACTGGGTCTCTCTATTTATTTAAACTGTCTACGACCAACAAGTATAATACGGCTATAAACTGTAGAAAACATAAATCACCAGGGTGAGAAAAAAGAAACGTGGCTAATGTACAAACTGTGTATGTCGTTACCACGAGACAATTAAATTTCATACCAACCCCCGTCACACATTTTAATTTGCATGCAAATTATTATTGAATTCAAATTAAGGGGAATAAGCGATTAAGGAAATTTGATTAAGTCAAACGTTGTTAAAAGAGTTACACCCCTTTGAAAATGTATAGCAAATTTCAAATTATGATCAAAGGGAGACAACAGTTGTTTCTTTACGAAAATAACGCATTTAAGATATTACGAAAATAACGTGTATACGTGACACCCCTGACTGTCCATAAACAAAATTTACTTTACTTCTTGCATATTTTAGAGTGTTTTCATATCTTGAAATTTGACTGGGCAAGTCGATGGGGCTATTTATTGCGTCCTCTACATTTGCTAAAAATTGTTTTTGTGCATCAAATGCCGTTCCAGTTACAAGTATATCAGTTCTTGTTTGTGATTGTGAACCAAGAATTGCCCAGCAGTATGTTCTTATGCTGTCGTTGATTCTTTCTACTCCTGCTCTTGTAAATCCAGATGAATTATCTAGTATAAAAGTAGACCAGCTGTTGTCTGCCTCAGATCCTTGTGCAATGTAATCAATGTGATATGTTTTATCACTCTCATAGACTGTAAAACTCATCGTTTTGTTGTCGTATACAGTATTTATCAAAGGATGATAACCAATATTTGTCCAGTAATTATAAATTGTTCCTAGCCCATCATTATAGCTTTGTTTCTGTCTCCAGTCTGCATATAAATCAACGTTAAACTCCTTACATATTCTCTCGTATGCGTTTCGGTTATATGTGTTATTAAACGCATTCCAATTTGAGTCTTGCGGCATTGCTACACTCATCTCAAATAATATTCTTCTGACTTGGTAGTAGACATGAAATCGAAATAACGAACCAACCAGAGTATCAGCTTTTAGATGATTGTTAAAATCAATGCCACATCCAGTTGTGGCGCACCAAATAGCAAAGTTTAACTGATTCTGCCAAAATAATATCCAATCTGTTCCCCAGCGTTGGACTATAGCATCTGATTTAACGTATGGGAGTTTGTATTTTTCAAAGACATTGGAAAATGATGCTTTAAAGCCTTTACCGTCTGATGTTATAACTATGTTTTGATTTATTATATCTATCACTTTCTTGCTAAAAGTATTTAAATATTGAGCATCCGGGTTATATTTGAATTCTTTAGAAATCATTTTTATTTGTGTTTTTATATTTATATATTAAAAAAAATGTTTCATACAATTTCAAACATAGACAACTCTATTAATTTACAACAGTATATCGATAATAGAGATGGAACTAAGCGCGTTGGATTAAAAAGTTTTACATACACTATCGGTTGGTATAATATTATTAATGAAACCATAAAGACAAGAAACCCAGCTAAAATAGAACATTTACCAGGTGGACTTTATAACTTTCACGAGTTGGCACATCAGTTTAAATTGCTAAATGAAAATATTATTCTGGACAATATTGTCCAAGCTGGCTTCGTAATTATACATTCGCATCCGCCAATAGAAACACGAATGTCAAGCGGTCTTTCAAAAATGCTGGGATACAAGGACAGAAAATGGTTGACAAGTAGTAATATAGGAGATTACCCAATGGATTTAGCTCCTTACAAACAGCTATATGTTCATCTGAAACAAGTTAATACGAGTAGCAATTATTTCAATGGTGCACCAAGCACTATTATAGGTGTTGTGCCTGTAGTAAATAAGCAGTTTGGAGATATAGTATATACAAGTTTTTATCCTGAATATCACTGTCTTATGAATGGTGCAATTTCAGAATTGAAAATAGAAGTCAGAGATGAGTATGGCAACAAAATAAATAATCACGGTTTGCCTATGAGTTGTGTTTTAGAAATTATTTAAAAAATATATTTTTATAAAAAAAAAACAATGAGTATATTTGGACCAACAAGACCTAAAAAAACAGAAGACTTAGAGGCTTTAATAAATGATGTTCAAAATTTATATAGGCGAATTGTGCCTTTTGTTGACCAGTTTAATCATTTAAAAAATAGAGTTGATAATTTTAAATATGGGATTATAACAATATTTGCAGAGGCTAAGGGCCCACTTGTATCAAACAGAATACTCTCATTTGGTAACGGCGGGGCAGAAAAAAATGTGGGGCATGTAATGACACGCCGTGGACGGATTATGGGAATAGGTTTAGCATGTGAACGATTAGTTGGTGACGTAACTGTAATAGTTTCTGTCAATGGTGTTGAACAACCAAATTATGGCATAACGCTTCACATCATTCCACGCAATCATGATAACTTTGATAAACCTTTAGAGATTGGTGCTGGTTCTGTTGTTAACTTTGTATGCAAGGTTGCTAACGCTACAGCTGTAAATACGGTGGCATCATTATTAATTGAATTAATTTAATTTTTTATTTATTAATAAAAAATGAAGCAACCAACAGCACCAAGTTTATATCCTGAGTTGCCAGTGGAAGACGGACAAAATTATAGATTACAAAAGATTTCAGAGATTGAAAAAAGTTAATTACAGAACGAGATATACGTCAGTCACTTTATAAAAAATATAAACGTGGTATTAATATTACAGATGGAATTGACACTACCTTGATATCTGCAGGTGTTATTATGGCTGGGATTGGATTTGTTATTCCAGTTTTGTTACCTTTGGAAATAGCAGCAATAGTCTGCGGAGCTACAGGTGTTTGTATTAATTTTATCAGACGCAAGCTTAATGCAAAAGCTCAAAAACATCATGAAATAAAAACTTTGGCAGAGGCTAAGTTGAATAGCATAAAGCAGTTAATATCAAAAGCGTTGAGTGATGCACAAATATCTGATCAAGAGTTTAAAATGATTTTAGATGAGTTGGATAAATATTATAGTTTAAAACAGGACACCAAACAAAAAAAGGCTGAAATAAGTGAAGTTCAAAAAAAAGAACTTGTAGAACAGGGAATTGAATTGAATTGAATTGAATGTTGTTTAACGGCTCATCAACACAGTATAGGTTATTTAGAGCCGCCCCAGAGAGAGGGGAAGGATACATAGGAATCCGGGAACCTGCCCTACTCGTATTATCGAATAGATTCCTATGGTTCTTTAACGTGCTCGGAGGATAGACCGATACACGGGACCGCCCGGTTTACGTCCCCATCCGACGGACGAGGCTAAGGTAAAGTGTCTTGCCCAAGAACACACCGACGGAACTCAGTGGCACCACGGAGGATTGAACCCGGGGCCTGTAGAACAGGGAAGAAAGGAAGCAATGGCAACCTTACAAAAAAGTCTAAAAAGTGTGTAATAAATTGTTTTAGTAATGTGTATGAGTACGATCCACCACCTTTGTATTCAAGGTCAGAATTTTTTTAATTTAAATGTAATTTTGATAACAAATCAACAAATTTGTTTTGTAAATAAACATTTTATAATTTTGATAACTTATAAAAAAAATTTAAACTTGCAATCTTCACTACCCCTATTTTAAAAAAGTTTTAATAAATCAAGTAAAATCACCATTTCATGGTGATTTACTTATATATATGTATTTTGGGTGTTTCTGGCTCAAACTCGAGCAGAGCGAGAGCTTGAGCCAGAACACCCAAAATACATATATATATCATGTGTAAGACGCGACGTTACGACGTCACATATTTTATGACGTTTTGGCGCAAAAGTGTGTCTGACGTCGTGGCGGTTATAGGTTGCAGAAAACTAAATACTTTCCCATAGACCTCCTGTGGCACATCTCAAGCATTATACAACAGATTTTCTTTAAATTACCTTATTTCATAGATATTTCTATCACAAAGCCTTTGAAAGTGTGAAAAAGACAACTTTTCCAGGTCAACCTCTCTGCACATGTCTGTGTTTACAAACGCTATTGAATCCGCACTGAATATTGACATGCAATTTCAATGGATGTTAAATTTTCAAAAACATGAACAAATATTTTTTTATTTAATTTAATGATCCTAGCTGATGGGGATTATTTTACCTATAGTTTATCCTTCCTGAAAATGCATATTGAATATTTCAAAGTTATATCTGCTGACCTCTGTGAACTTTCACTTCTGTACTGAATCGCACACAACAAAAGGCGGGGCTTAAGTCAGGCTATATTTAGCTGTACGCAGCCTCTATGTCCATCTGAATTAATTTTAACTAATTTGATTGCAATGTTATGTGATAAAAAGGATCTTAAACGAGTTCCCATTTCATATAAGATTTATGAAACTCGTTATGAATTATTTTTAATTTTAACTCGCCAAAAAGCTTGTTAAAATTAAAGTAATTCATAACTCGTTTCATAAATCTTATACGAAATGGGAACTCGTTTAAGATCCTCTCTATATATATATTTTTGTTATTATTTTCTTCTTTTTCTTTTCATAAGCAACCTTAGTTCATAGGTTCAATTTTACTATTTTTATTATATTTTTATTATTATTAGTTTTATTTTTTTATTTAATTTTTATTTAATTTTTAAATTTTTCAAAAAAAGAAATAAATATATTTTTAGTTATTTTTTTCTCATAAGAAACCTTGCTTCATGGATTCAATTCCTCTTTAACTGGGAGCTTAGGGGCCCTTGCTAGATCAGTTTTACATAGAGATATAGGGAAGAACTTCAAAAATCTTCTTCTCTGGAACTAAAACAGATAAAGGTCTAATATTTTTTATTTATTATCAGCTTATGGATCCTCTACTAGTTTTGTTCAAATGGTAACCCTGGGGTCAAACTGGGCCCGGCCCCAGGGGTCACAGTTTTACATAGACATATATAGGGTAAAACTTTAAAAATCTTCTCTGAAACTACAAGAGTCAATGGTTTAATATTTTGTATTTACACTCAGCTTATGGTCTTCTACCGAGTTGAATGTTTGAATTGTGACGCTGGAGTCAAATCTGGCCCCACCCCAGGGGTCACATGTTTTATATAGACTTATATCATCAAAACTTAAAAAATCGTCTTCTCTGAAACTACCAGAGACAACAGTTTAATATTTTGTATTTACACTCAGCTTATGGTCCTCTACCAAGTTTGTTCAAATGGTGTCCCTGGGGTCAAATTTTACCCCGCCCATGGGTTACATGTCAAACTTGGTTTGAGTGTTTATATTAACGAAAGTTTGATTTGTTTTTAAAGCTAGCCAAACTTGAGCCAAATACATCCCTCCCCCTATGTCTTGGTAATTGAAGACACTTTCTAAAAAACTAGTTTGATACTACCATATCTGAAACACAATCCTTCTATCCTCCTCACCCCACCATGGACACCATATAACCAGTAGAGCGATACAGGCCCTCTTGAGCCTATTGTTTGATTTTCATTAATCTTGATTATAACATTTATCCCAATAGTGGGATGTGACGAGGCAAATTTATTCCAGAATCGTCCTAGTAACACCGGAGTTATTGCCCTTAAATAGATAAAAAATGCTTATTAAAGGGTTTTTCATAAATCATTTTAACAATTGATGATGGCTGTTAATTTAACTTGGCACAAGTATTTATTACAACAACACAAACTAATTGGTGTGTCACTCAAAGGTCAAGGTCACACTTAACAGTCAATGCCTTAAAATGGTACTATTGTTTTCAAATCTGCTATGGTGATGGATTTCAAAAATACCTATATCTAGTAGATATTCGAATTTATGAAGGGTCAAGGTAATGATTTATACTAAATAAAAAAAATCAGAACACATTTCTCCCACTCGAGGATAATACATCATTCGGCGGGGGATATCAATTCATCGAATTTGCTTGTTAAACATGTAAAACTGTTTGACATTATATTGACTGATTAAACATTTAGGACGAATTTGGTCAAGACCCGTGATTTGATATGTTTAAACTAAGAAGGAGTTGACGTGTTTTTCTCCTTTATCATATCATGTTTATTCCGACAAAGTTCTAGTTTGGAATTTCGAATCTTTACTTTATATTTGACAACGAAACAAAAGAATTTTAGCAGTGAAATAAAAGTGATATTTCATACAGATGAGTTTTTCTTTTGAGGTTTCTGTTTTCACTGTCAATGTCAAAAACAACTGTTGCTGATTTTAGCTCTACTGGCTAAAGCCCAGCAGAGCTTATGGGATGGCGAGTTAAGACGATAGGGCCTTCATATTTCATCCAATATTTACCAAACTTTACCACATTGTTAATATCAATAACAACTAGGATAATTACGAAAACCAGCCAGATCGGACCAGTAACAGCAGAGTTATGGCCCTTGATTTAGTTAAAAATGGTATATTTTGCCTCGTTAAGACTATAAGGCGTTCGTTTTTTATCTGATTATTACACAATTTTATCAGGTTGTTAATAATAATGAAAGCTTGTAGAAGTTAAAACACCCAGCCAGATCGAACCAGAAACAGTAGAGTTATGGCCCTTGATTTAGGTAAAAATGCTGTAGTTTGCCTCGTTAAGACGATAGGGCCTTCATTTTGCCAGATTTCAGCGAAACTTTGCAGGAGTGATCAGTATCAAGCATAGTTGTGCATATCATAACCTTGTTCCGGTTGAATGATTTTTTGGCGGAGTTGTGGCCCTTTAAATGTTTTAATACAGATAATTTGTATGGACTATTTCTCCTGAGCCCTTGGCCGGATTTTCAAAGGAACGTTTTAAGGATTATTAGTACCAGGCCTAGGTGTGCATATCGTCACCATGTTCCGGTTGGATGATTTTTGGTGGAGAAATCACCCTTTTTTTAAACAAACATTGTCCAGACTAGTTCTCCGGAACTCTTGCCGGATTTAAGCGAAACATTTTAAGGATGTTCAGTACCAAGCCTAGTTGTGCATATCATCACCGTGTTACGGTTGAAATAATTTTGGCGGAGTTATGGCCCTTTAAAGGTTTTGCTACACAAACTGCATTAAGCAAATAAAGGCAAACCTTTATGGAGGAGGAGGAGGAGGAGGAGGAGGAGGAGGAGGGACCCCACCCCCAAATAACTGCTATGAAAGTTAAGATAGATCAGTGCATTGGGAATCACTATCTACGATAATGAGATATAGTTTATTGAAATTTGTTAAATACTTTAGACGTCATGTTGAATTAAAAACAATATCATACTGGGCTGATTACGTCACCGAAAATCTTGTTTTCCTGGATATACGTTCTTGGTTGACTGTGTTCTGTAAATGCTACATTTCCTGGTTGACTGTGTTCTGTAAATGCTACATTTCCTCGTCGACTGTGTTCTGTAAATGCTACATTTCCTGGTCGACTGTGTTCTGTAAATGCTACATTTCCTGGTCGACTTGTTCTGTAAATGCTACATTTCCTCGTCGACTGTTTTCTGTAAATGCTACATTTTCTGGTTGACTGTGTTCTGTAAATGCTACATTTCCTGGTTGACTGTGTTATGTAAATGCTACATTTCCTCGTCGACTTGTTCTGTAAATGCTACATTTCCTGGTCGACTGTGTTCTGTAAATGCTACATGTCCTCGTCGATAGTGTTCTGTAAATGCTACATGTCCTGGTTGACTGTGTTCTGTAAATGCTTCATTTCCTCGTCGACTGTGTTCTGTAAATGCTAAATTTCCTCATCGACTGTGTTCTGTAAATGCTACATTTCCTGGTCTACTGTGTTCTGAAATGCTACATTTCCTCGTCGACTGTGTTCTGTAAATGCTACATTTCCTCGTCGACTGTGTTCTGTAAATGCTACATGTCCTGGTCGACTGTGTTTTGTAAATGCTACATATCCTGGTCGACTGTGTTCTGTAAATGCTACATTTCCTCATCGACTGTGTTCTGTAAATGTTACATGTCCTGGTTGACTGTGTTCTGGAAATGATACTTGTCCTGGTCGACTGTGTTCTGTGAATCTACATGTCCTGGTTGACTGTGTTCTGTAAATGCTACATGTCCTGGTCGAATAAATGCTACATGTCCTGGTCGAATGAGTTCTGTAAATGCTACATTTCCTCGTCGACTGTGTTCTGTAAATGCTACATTTCCTCGTCGACTGTGTTCTGTAAATGCTACATGTCCTGGTCGACTGTGTTCTGTAAATGCTACATTTCCTCGTCGACTGTGTTCTGTAAATGCTACATTTCCTCGTCGACTGTGTTCTGTAAATGCTACAATTCTTCGTCGACTGTGTTCTGTAAATGCTACATGTCCTGGTCGACTGTGTTTTGTAAATGCTACATATCCTGGTCGACTGAGTTCTGTAAATGCTACATTTCCTCGTCGACTGTGTTCTGTAAATGCTACCAGTCCTGGTCGACTGTGCTGTAAATGCTATATGTCCTGGTTGACTGTGTTCTGTAAATGCTACATTTCCTGGTTGACTGTGTTCTGTAAATGCTACATTTCCTGGTTGACTGTGTTCTGTAAATGCTACATTACATGGTTGACTTGTGTTCTGTAAATTCTACATGTCCTGGTCGACTGTGTTCTGTAAATGCTACATGTCCTGGTCGACTGTGTTCTGTAAATGCTACATTTCCTGGTCGACTGTGTTCTGTAAATGCTATATTTCCTGGTTTACTGTGATCTGTAAATGCTACATTTCCTCGTCGACTGTGTTCTGTAAATGCTACATTTCCTGGTCGACTGTGTTCTGTAAATGCTACATGTCCTGGTCGACTTGTGTTCTGTAAATGCTACATTTCATGGTCGACTGTGTTCTGTAAATGCTACATGTCCTGGTCGACTTGTGTTCTGTAAATGCTACATGTCCTGGTCGACTGTGTTCTGAAAATGCTACATGTCCTGGTCGACTGTGTTCTATAAATGCTTCATTTCCTGGTCGACTGTGTTCTGTAAATGCTACATTTCCTGGTCGACTGTGTTCTGTAAATGCTACATGTCCTGGTTGACTGTGTTTTGTAAATGCTACATTTCCTCGTCGACTTTGTTCTGTAAATGCTACATGTCCTGGTCGACTGTGTTCTGTAAATGCTACATGTCCTGGTCGACTGTGTTCTGTAAATGCTACATGTCCTGGTCGACTGTGTTCTGTAAATGCTACATTTCCTGGTCAACTGTGTGCTGTAAATGCTACATGTCCTGGTCGACTTTGTTCTGTAAATGCTACATTTCCTGGTCGACTGTGTTCTGTAAATGCTACATGTCCTGGTCGACTGTGTTCTGTAAATGCTACATTTCCTGGTCGACTGTGTTCTGTAAATGCTACATGTCCTGGTCGACTGTGTTTTGTAAATGCTACATTTCCTCGTCGACTGTGTTCTGTAAATGCTACATGTCCTGGTCGACTGTGTTCTGTAAATGCTACATGTCCAGATTGACTGTGTTCTGTAAATGCTACATTTCCTGGTCGACTGTGTTCTGTAAATGATACATGTCCTGGTCGACTGTGTTCTGTAAATGCTCCATGTCCTGGTCGACTGTGTTCTGTAAATGCTACATTTCCTGGTCGAATGTGTTCTGTAAATGCAACATGTCCTGGTTGACTGTGTTCTGTAAATGCTACATTTCCTGGTCGACTGTGTTCTGTAAATGCTACATGTCCTGGTCGACTGTGTTCTGTAAATGCTACATGTCCTGGTTGACTGTGTTCTGTAAATGCTACATTACCTGGTCGACTGTGTTTTGTAAATGCTACATGTCCTCGTCGACTGTGTTCTGTAAATGCTACATGTCCTGGTCGACTGTGTTCTGTAAATGCTACATGTCCTGGTCGACTGTGTTCTGTAAATGCTACATGTCCTGGTTGACTGTGTTCTGTAAATGCTACATTTCCTCGTCGACTGTGTTCTGTAAATGCTACATGTCCTGGTTGACTGTGTTCTGTAAATGTTACATTTCTTCGTCTACTGTGTTCTGTAAATGCTACATGTCCTGGTCGACTGTGTTCTGTAAATGCTACATGTCCTGGTCGACTGTGTTCTGTAAATGCTACATGTCCTGGTTGACTGTGTTCTGTAAATGCTACATTTCCTCGTCGACTGTGTTCTGTAAATGCTACATGTCCTGGTTGACTGTGTTCTGTAAATGTTACATTTCTTCGTCGACTGTGTTCTGTAAATGCTACATGTCCTGGTCGACTGTGTTTTGTAAATGCTACATATCCTGGTCGACTGAGTTCTGTAAATGCTACATTTCCTGTTCGACTTTTGTAACTGCCTCTATTGTAAGGCAGCATATAAGCAGAACGTTTGTTGTTTTGTCTCGAAGTGATCAAACTTTAAAATTGTCAATCTTGCTTCGTATTCTTAAAATATAATATTTTCCTACTTCTCGATGAAATGACACTGCTTAGAAGCTGTAATCTAACTTCACACTTTAATACCTAAAATTAATTTAAATCGATTAATTTAAGTAGATGATCTCTATGTTAATGTGACCAATGTTGAAACACATTTTTATTTAAACATAGATACGTAGTTAAGTGACCAAAATGTGATAATTGTTTAGTTTCAGTTCTATGATAAAAAGGTATTGTAAGTTTTCCCATTTTCCCATACGCTAACATTATTATATATATGTGTGTGTGTGTGTGTGTGTGTGCGTGCGCGCGTGCGTGTGTGTTTGATATCAGTGCCGTATTCTTATATTCAATGTTCCAGTCCAGCATATGTCCTGTTTCTGCCATTTGAGACCATATGCCCAGCACTTCACTGGTTGCCGGTGTCTGCATTAGTCGGTGTTGTGGTTGAAATCTTTACAGTTCAAGCTGTGTCTTGTTTGAAAATAGTTAGCGAGTTGTTGTTATTTTGCCTAAATCAGTTCAAATGATTTAGTGGAAAAAATGCACTGATTGAAATCGAGCACACATCCGACTGTTTTGTTTATAGTGGCTACTACTCGTTTGGTTTCCAGAATTTGATGGGTGAGTTCGAAAAGATCCATATTATTTATTTTAACATGGAATGAACGGTATGTTGCGACGGAGTACGCACATTTGGTGGAGGACTCATATATTTCTCATATTTACGCATTCCATGGTTTCCCTTGACTCTGCGTACTCTTGTTTATAAATACCCTTTCGGAGGGCATTGGTGTGTGGGGGATGGGTCGAGGGGTGTGTGTGTGTGTGTGGCGGGCTGGGGTCACATGCTTTTTACATGGACTTGTTTAGGATACGAAACGGTATATTATAGCTCACATTAATATTACATGCAGCATTAGTTTATGGTCCTCTTCCTTTTTGATGTCACAGTGACCTTATATGGAAATGCATATTACGGAAGATAACTTTTAAAATCATAAAACCTACTCTCATGAAACTTCATTGATTCATTGCCCTAGGTGAGAAAAAGACCCCTATTGTGTTTGGGGTAAGTCGGTCAAAGCTCAAGGTCACCATCAACATATTGAAAAATGCATTCCTAATGATGACTTCAAAATTTGAACACCTACAGTTTTAAAACCAACTTCGTACATACATTGTCCGTGGTGAGAGGAGAAACCCTATTGTGGTTGGGGTTAGTAGGTCAAAGGTCAAGGTCGCCATCACCTTATATAAAATATGAATTCCTCATGATAACTTCAAAATTGTAACACATACATTCATGAATTGTCATAGGTTCGTCGCCCTTTTTGAAAGCTGGAACCCTATTTCCTTTGGGGCAGTTGGACGAAGGTCAAGGTCAAGGAGGAACCATAATGTTTTGGGGCCAGTAGGTCAAAGGTCAAGGTCACCATCACCTTATATGGAAATAGGCATTCCATAACTTCGAAACCATAACAGCCACACTCACGAATCTTCATAGATACATTGCTTTTAGTGAGAGGAGGAACCCAATTAATTGTGGGTAATTTGGTCAGAGGTCAAGACCTTCCATGGAAATAGGCATTTCGCGCTATAGTTTCGAAACCGTAACGTCCACACTCCACTTCGTATCTTGCCTTTTATTCATCTTTAAAGTTGTTCTTTGTTTCTGTGTGTGTTTGTGGTTGACTGTCGTCATTGAATGCAACTTTTGCTGTTCTTTTCCTGTTAGATTTTTATATCTACGTTCATATATTACCCTTGGTGAGAGGAAGATTCCTATTTCTTCCTCAAGCGGTCAGCAGATCAGTGGCGAAAGTCGCCATGACCGTTTATGGTAATATGCGTTCTGCGCAATAACGTAAAAACCATAACAGCCAAACTCATGGAACTTCATAGGTACGTTGACTTTGGCGGGAAAAAGAACATTATTGTCGTTGTGTCTAGTAGGCCAAAGGTCAAGGTCACCATGACCTTATATGTAAATACACATTTAGCCAAATAACGTTGAAACCGCTACACTTAAACTCATGAAACTTCATAGATTCACTGCCCTTGGTCAGAGGAGAAACCATGTTGCTTTTGGGGTCACTCGGCGAAGGTCAAGGTTACCAGATCATATTCTAAAGGATAACTCCAGGAGTATATTATCTTCTCTCATCTTTGTAGACACATTGCAGGACCCCTATTACTGTTGGGGGTTAGTGTGTCAAAGGTCAAGGTCCTCATATGGACATACACATTCCAAATGACAATCCCGGAAATATGAGAGTATCAAACTATATCAGCTATTCCTTTGTGATTCTCGTCCAGACCATCGGACCATCAGATCATCATAATGAAAAACACTGTAATATTAGAGCATCTGTAACACCGATTTATGGAGAGGGTTTTACGATGCTGGGTTGTACGCTTTTGAAGTTTTAACTTTTTAACGTGGACCTAAAATGAGCCGTATTCTGCTACTGAACACCTGAGTCCGACTCATCACCATGGATGCCGTCTTTGGAATAACGCTGCGGGAAATTCTCTGATCTTGCTTCGGATTCCCAACAATGGACAATCACGCTAGATTATCGGAAGGGTAGGTGCCCATTGTTGAAGCAAAGTAAGCTGCAATATCAGCGGCTGCAACGGAGGGGCCATTACCAACAGAAACACGGGCAGCACGTGCTGCCCGATTCCGATTGACCTACTTGGGACACGTTTGGCGCTTCTAATTTCCAGGTTCATGATTGGATAAGACAACGCCGAGCCGGCAGTCGGATTAACCTAATCACAATTCTGCAGGCAATCCGTTTGGCCATAATCTTCCACAGCAACTTTAATCTTCTTTGAAAGAACTTAATCACCTACATACAGGCTATCTACGTTGCACCTCTTCGCTCTTCAATTCTTCTACTGCAGATATACACTAAACCACTTTGGAAGACGGATGATGGCTTCTACTCCCGGACTCTTCTGCATCCATAACCATCTTGTGAAAAGCTCACCAGAAGGCCGTGCCATAGGGCGAGGGTAAATAAAAACTTTTATTGATTGATTGAGGAGGAAGCCTAGTACTTTTGGGTTCAGCAGGTCACCATTTTCCAAAAGACATTTTCCACACTGTAACATGTAACTATTAGACCTACAGTTTTGTAGTACCCATGTTAAAAAAACATGACCATTGATTTTATGCTTAGTAGGTCAAATGTCAATGTCAGTTTGATCTGATCTTTTCCGGCTGTAATTCACAAACTGTTTTACTTATAATTTGGAACATTTATACAAATATTACTCTTGGTTAAACAACATCCCCTATCAGTTGTTTTTGTTAGAAGGGTCACATGACACTTAGGAAATGCTTTTAACATAAAAACATTTGGAAACAGGCGTATAATGCACATTGTTAAACTGTGTAAATACATTAAACCGTGAACCATTAAACCTTTTCTTTCTTTTTTACTTAAAATTACAATTGTTTTGAAATGAAAGAAAATCACAGTACATATTTCAAGAACATGTTTATTCTGTCATCTTTTACAGAGGTATTATCAGACATCCCATAAAACTTGTAAACCCATCACCTCGAATGTTGGCATTCTCTGGCCATTCCAAATTAACCCACACTTCATCGTCAGTTTGCAGCTGAGTAACGACGGAAACGGATCCCTGATCATCGTCCACACTTTGGGAATATCCAGCTGCTTTCCCGAGTAGAGCTCCGTTTTTCATCATGTTAACATTAAATGCTGTATGCTTCCAAGTTAGTATAGAAGTAGAGAAGATATAGATGCCGTGTTGTGGTGCTATAAATACTCCATGTTGACCGTGGTAGCCTCCCCCAAGATTCATCTCAATCACATCGAATACTATGTTTTGATTTATTCCGATGTGTGTTATTTGATGCTTGTCAATTCTGGCTTGAAAGGCAACTGGTCCTGCAAGAAATCGGCTGGGTCGCATATCTTCTGAAAGATGGATGCATTATTTTGTCATACACATGCAAGGTAGTTGTTGATACGTTTTCATATGGTTGCGTTATAATGTATAAACCTTCTGTTAAATCAGAGTTGTTCTATTGAAATCTGTTATGCAGTAAATAATATATGTTAAAATGAAATAGAAGTATTAAAGGTGTATGTGTTCATAAATAGGTGGTGTAGTTCCCGGGTAAGAGCAAGTGTCTCCGTGGCCGAGGGGGTAACGACGTTGCGTTGTAAATCGTCTTGCCTATCACCGATGTGGGTTCAAATCCCACTGGGAGCTCAACTTGTAAGTGAGGAAGTGTCGATTCTTACGGATGGCGGAAGGTGTACAGTACTGGGTTTACCCAGGAAAAGTGGGTGGTCTGCAACCACCACAAACATAATCGACCGTCATACATAACCTTACATATGTTGAAAATGACGTAACAACCATACAAACAAATAAACAAACAAACCCGATCAAGAATTGGTTCATTGGCTATCATGGCAAAGACTACGTATCCCCACCCCCACACAAAACAAAATTTTCATTTTGTATTGATTGTCATGCTCATTAACGTTTTTCGTCATGACCACTGTAACATAATTTGCAGCAACTTTGCAGTTCTGCAGATGAGGCGGTTTGAGGCCCGTTTTTTATTTTAATTTTATGTCAATGGAGAGTGGGTACGCAGTGTTTATTCCTTTGGCGCCATAACTATCACTTTTTACGTTTGTACGCTGTAAAAGACAATTCAGTTCCATTCATAAATAAATTGACCTTTTGGGGCTCGACCTTTTTGATCATTTGTCGCATATTCTGCATGGTTGGTCTGTGCTTTGCTAAACAAGTCTTCTTTAGCCGCCAGTTTCGAATTGCCGTTTTGTTGCTTCGGCAGATAGCCCGTCCATGGCATTTTAGGGTTCTGGTCAGTACTAGTAGATTCTCCCAAAAGCTTTGTTTCCAATTGGTTGAGTGTCCTCTCTACTTGTTTGACATGTTTTTGTTGAGCCAGAAGTTTCATGCTTTGGTCACCAAGCTGTGTCTTCTGCTCAGTAAGGCGAATAGTCTGGTAACTGAGTTGTTGTTGTTGGGTTTCTATAATTGTCTTCTGTTGCATGTGCTCGACAGATTGAAGACTGAAGTCCTTACGAAGTTTTGCTATAAGTTCATTTTGATGTTTTCCTGTAATGATTTAAAAATATGATTATACTTTATATCCAATTTATTCAACTTTTGGTGCCGTTTATAACCAATAATTCACGAGAGAGCGAGTTGCAGTTCTTGCACATCATTGAGCATCAGCAGTTGTGTTTGGTTGACATCATGCATCATATGATGTATTTTCTTGATATATATACTCTGAACAAAATTCCTAATTACTCACTTTTGTATCTTAACTAATTTTCTTATTTTAAATATATTATAGAATAGATATGTGATAAGTATTTTGTTTTGACCCATAGTTTGTGAAACATTTATTTTTTGTTTAAATTGTTACATCTTTTGAGAGTTACCGTCCCTTTATATGAAAACATGAAATGTCTTATAAAACACATAACATGAGTCAAAGATCGCTTAAAGATATAAAATTCTTAAAATTGGTATGAAATAATAGAAAAAAACATAACAATTTGACCCATTTATCGCAGATTCTCCGTCTATAAAACAATGAAATATGGATAATCTTAAATTACCTCCCTTTAAGTTGAATATTGTTTGAAATTCAAGTAACTATAATTCAGCGTTGACATTAACTATTTCGAAAATGTCTTTTGCAAACGCATTTGTAGTGGTAATGCTAGTAAAGCATGATGTCAAAATAATTTTAACTGGCATATTTTAGATCTATAAAACAATGAAATATGGATAATCTTAAATTACCTCCCTTTAAATTGAATATTGTTTGAAATTCAAGTAACTGTAATTCAGCGTTGACATTAAATATTTCGAAAATGTCTTTTGCAAACGCATTTGTAGTGGTAATGCTAGTAAAGCATGATGTCAAAATAATTTTAACTGGCATATTTTAGAATTAGGAACATCGAAAGCTTCACTAATTCGAAGTACTTAATAAAGTCCTATATACCCAGTTGTATAAGTGTTATAACTTATTTCTAAGAAAACACATTGACTTAAAAGTTTTAAAATATGTTCATGCAATCAGAGCAGACGATCAACACTCGTTATTTTGCAGTTTAACCGTATCTCTAATCAAGCTCAAAATACACAAAACAATGAGAATATTATTGACACATTCTTAGGTAGGTAATTAGCAATTTGGTTTAGTGTATAAGGACGTGTAACTAGAGCGTGCACATACGTGGGCATGGTATATTCATCATTTGAATTTCTTTCGCTATTTTATAAATTGCAGTACGCTTATGGTGAATTGAAACTTAAAAGATACATTTTTATTTATTTTATTTTATCTTCAAAGTGACAAATAACAAACTATTACATATACAAAACAATTCCGAAAAATATAGGCAACACATACGACATATAGTATATTTCTTACCTTCCTTTTCTAGACTTTCCACTCTGGCTAAAAGTTGTAAGGTCAAATCATCCGGCTGACCGTTGGTAAAGCGGAATTGACAAAGCCCCAAAATAGCAAACCATATGCATAAATAACGCAACGTGTCCGTGGAATCCATTTTTGTATTTTCAGACAGTCTTTTATTGCATGTGATCCTCCTTCTGTTATGAAGTGAGTATTATCTAACATACACCTGATTGTGTCTTTGATAATAATACTGATAAATTCAGATATCATATATAAGAATTTAGACAAGAAGCTATTCTGACGGAGATAAGGATATAAGATTCGTCTTTCGTCGTATATGCACAAAGTATGTGTAGTATGACCTTGGGTGAAAATTATGACATTATCTTAGGACGCAAAAAAACATCATGTATTTTAATTTTTTAACGCAGGAAATTCATTCAGTGAATGATAATTTAATACTTTCCTCAACAACTATTTTACGTAACTGTGTAACACATGCTTCATCAGTCACTTTTATGGAGGTTTGTTTTAAATAAATATTTGAATTTCAAATAATTTAACACATGTTTTCGTGCTGTTTCTTAAATCTAACCAGTGCACGTTAACACGCAATCACGCAAGCACGCACACATCTGCATGCATCCACTCTTGCGCGTACACACATACAAATATGATACATGATTTTGGAATAGGTGATTTGAAGCATTATTATATAGCACCCACTTTCCTTTACGTGTTTGTTCCTACATTGTGTTAGAATAAATACAAAAACTGTGTGTGTGTGTATATATATATATATGTATATATACGGTAAATATATATACGTTATATATATATATATATATATATATATATATATATATATGGGGAGAAATATTTGTGAACTACCAAGGACAGACAACCTTCGGACGAACTACGGCAGGGCGCCTAGCTATGACGAGATACACAGAAATCAAACGTATATATTCACTCCTTAAAAAAGGTAGTTGCAACACACGTTGATAAACTGTATCTCTACATCATAACACACTCGTCTGAAGGCACAATTAACAACTATAAGTGTATATATATATATACACGGTAAAGAATAGTATACATCTTACAATTGGAACCGTCAATGCGGTATTTTCACACCATTCCATGACCAGTTTCTAACAAAAGGTCTAACTAAACCCTTAGACATATTAATATCGAACACATAACAAAAAAGTATGAAAATAGCAATGTGAAACTGTCATGAACGGCAGTGAAAAATGCTTGCTACCGTTCACGCCCTCTAGCCCCGGGTTGAGCAGAGCTCAATAATTAAAATGCCAATAGTACATAAGTTCGAGCCATCCCGAAGATGGTATGCATATGAAGGTGAACATGGAACCTTCAATGCGGTATTTTCACACCATTCCATGGTCAGCGGCTTATGGTCCCAGTTTCTAACAAAACGCGTTGCCCTATATGAGAAAACAATAGCCGAAATAAACAAAATGGAATTTAGCTGAGAGCAGAGGTTATGAAGCTGCGTATCAAAATACTAAATTAAAAAGCAGGCAACATATCCCAAGGATTATTAAACAATACTCAGAACGGCTGGAGAAGTGGAGCCACCTATTCGAAATTCAAATAAGAATTCAAAAGTGTTTCAGAATGTATCACCGATATCTGTAAATATTGGGCTCAGCGATGTCCAAAGACCGGACCGAATAACAGTTCTGATTGCAAGCACGGGTAGAAGTTTTACCGACGCCACACTGCACAGGCAACGTTACTGAGAAATATAAAAAAGTATGAAAGGAGACATTAGGAAATCGTCGAACACGATAAATACAAAACATATTGCAGTCTCGGTTTGATTGAGACTGTTCTTGAATATAAGTGAAAAGTGCTTGCTACCGTTCTCGCCCTCTAGCCCCGGGATGAGCAGAACTCAATATTTAAAATGCCAGTAGTATACTGAAAGGAAAAAGAAACGCAGGGTGCGTATTTCCGCTATATATTGTATGTTTAATATGCTACTGCTAATCGAATGGTACAGAGCGACATTAGGCCTGTCCTTTTAGAAAGAAGGTTTAAACAGCACTGAACACACCAATGCATACCCCTTTAAAGTTTCATTACCGTCAGAATGCGCATTTGGCTCAAGCAGGTGAGCAATATTAGGCTTTAAATGTTGCAATCACTTAACATTAAATACAGTACTGAACTGGCTCAATTATTCAAAGAGGAACTTCAGCATTTATGAATTTCTTGTTACAACGTGTACTGTGATTAAAACGTCTACAACATCACAGTTGTGTCCTTTCTCTAACTAAGTGCACTTTTTTTTTACACAAAATCTTGGGATTTCCTTGGAATATATATGGAATTACGTGTGCAGTATATGCAATATATAGCGAAAATACGCACCCTGCGTTTCTTTTTCCTTTCAGTATACATAGATTTAAATCGAGTTTCCCGCTGACTGTTACGGCCCAATGATGACGACCCAACACAGTCAACTACTTAGACTCTATGTCGACAGGCAAACTTCATTGGCAGATCAACCTAGAGATCTACCCAGTTGTACAATTGTTGTAATTTATTTTTGAGAAAATACATCGATTTGCATGCTTCAACATTTGTTCCTGCGATCAGAGAAGACAATTTATATCGGTTAGTGTTAATGTATTCTCCAGAAATACAACAGCTTATCAAGAATCAAGAAATACACAAAACA
Source organism: Cyrtodaria siliqua (assembly GCA_037043455.1). Lineage (NCBI taxonomy): Eukaryota > Metazoa > Mollusca > Bivalvia > Adapedonta > Hiatellidae > Cyrtodaria > Cyrtodaria siliqua. Next base: position 24,218 of record JAWPHD010012147.1, read on the forward strand.
ATGACAATATTATTGACATATTCTTAAGGGTGGGGGGGGGGGGGGGGGGGGGGGTGAGCGGTGCATGTATGTGTGTGCGTCCGTCCGTCCGTCCGTCCGTCCGTGCTGGGGTGGGGGAACTTAGAAATTTTGACTAATACATGACATACTTATTTCGGAATACTGACCCAAAACATACGTTTGATAATACGTTGTCTTGAGATGACCGATGGCATGTCCAGACAGGTTCAGTTGAAGGGTAACAAAGCATATATTAAAATGAAGGATGTCGGTTACTTTTGTATATGTAAACTGACAAATATTGTCTGAGTATCAGTAATGCGGCCAGGGAAGTTGCATGTCGAAACTGATGAGTAAACAAAATGAAATGATCACACAATTATAATCCATCATGAGAATAGGGTCTGGAGGCATACCCCGATGGGGAGAAAAGGCCAAAATAATTGATTTGGTTCATTTTAAGGCCACCCTCGGAACATTATAAGAGTTAGAACAAAACTGTTTATTTTAGGTTCATACTGTGAGGAATCATTAATAGTAACAGATTTTCCTCTGACCTCTTATCCTCTTTCGTACCCTCCCCACTCCACCCTCGTTTTGTGACGTTTATTTTCAAAACCATGTCTACGCAGTTGCGTGTTTGCGTACGGGTTGCTACCGGCCTGCAGCTTTATACATTCTAATTCCGATGACACAGAGTCAATGACAGCTCGACGTATAACCATACTTGCATATTTTTGATTCTTTGACTACATGACAAACGACTAATCGTAAATCGAAATATGTCGATATCGGTTAACTATGACCTATGTAAACACATTTGTCCTAGTGCAATGCAAGGCAGAGTAGTGCATGGTTACTGACCCTTTACTCACCCCTATTACTGATCATCTGTGCGGTAGTAAAGTCAGAGATGCATATTTATCATTTTATACGTATATAGCATCTTGCATACTTATATTTGGCCAAAAAACATCGTTTTATTGGCTTTGTACAAACATTGGCTTATGTATCCGAGGTTGTTTAACGGCTCATCACCACACTGTTTAGGTTATTATGAGCGTCTCCGTGGCCGGTTGGTTAACGACCTTGCGATTTAAACCTTTTCGTCTCTCACTGCTGCGCGTTCGTATCCTACTTGTAAGGAGGAAGTGTCGATTTTAAGGTTGGCGGGAGGTGTATAGCACTGATACTACCCAGGAAAAGTGGGTGGTCTGCCTCCACTACAAAAAAACAACATCGACTGTCATGTATAACCTTACGTATGTTGAAAATGACGTACAACACCATACAAAAAAACAAAGGTTATTTCGAACTGTACTAGATAGGGAAATGATATACCGATATTCGGCAACACTGTCCTGCTCTGCTAAGTAACATATTCATCTGCTGCTTAAACCGCTCGGAGGATGGACCCAGATACACGGGACCGCCTGGTTTACGTCCCCATGCCACGGACGAGGCCAGGCTTAACTGTCTTGTCTAAGGACACACAAAAGTAACCAAGTGGCGCCGGCGAGGCCCGAACTCGTGGTCAATGATTCAGAGACAAACATGCATACTGTTACTCATTTCGATCTTTGCAGATCGCGGAGCCCGATATTTACAGATATCGGTGGTACTTTTCCAAATACTTTTGTTTTCTCACTTGAATTACAAATATGTGGTTCCACAAATCCAGCCTTTAAAGGTTCTGAGGATTGTTTAATCACCCTTAGGATATGTTGCCAGCTTTTTAATTGAGTATTTTGACTGTTACCTTTGATGCGTAGGCTTCATAAACTCTGCCCCCAGCTAAATTCCATTTTGTTTATTTCATTGTTTTCTCGTTTAGGGCAACGCGTTTTGTTAGAAACTTGGACCATACGCCGCTGGCCATAGAATGGTGTGAAAATGCCGCATTGAAGGTTTCATGTTCACCGTCATATGCATACCATCTTCGGGATGTCTCAAATGTATGTACTATTGGCATTAAATATTGAGTTCTGCTCAACCCGGGTCTACAGGGCGTGAACGGTAGCAAGCACTTTTCACTACCGTTCATGAACAATTTCAATCAAACCGAGACTGCAATGCTTTTTCTATTTATCGTGTTCGACGATTTACAAATTTCTCCTTTCATACTTTTTTGTTATGTGTTCCATATTAATATGTCTAAGGATCATTACCACATGTCATACAAACCGCCTACGAAAATTGTATTTGCTGAGACGTACCATCTCGCATTAAGTATTCAACTACCTTTAACATTTTGTTTTACAGCACTGCGATGCGTGATATTTCCCTCAGTAAAAATATAACATAGCTTGATATATATAAATATACTTGTATGTAATTATATATCCGTCTTTTCCCCCTTATGGAGCCCCCTGTCTAAAACAAAAGGTATGTGTATATTTTATTACTGCGCCTTGGGCAATGTATGTTACATTAGCATAAATGCACCCATGCATTCATATAAACTAGTCTTTACGAGTATATAAAGCTAGCGTTCGTGTGCTATTTCAGTTTGTTCAACTACATGTACTATCTACTTATTCAATTCAGTAGAAATTATTTGCCGTGACTTCTGATTTACGACATAGACGTTAGTAGAGATACAATATGTCTAACTCGAGCGGAAAAACCTGCGACTTGATTAATGTTACGGAAAAAAACATCCACATGTACAAAAAACATCCACATGTACTATTTGAGCGTTTGTATCGTGTACACAGAGTTTTGAGAAAACGTCGCCATTACCACCACGTAAAAGGACTCCGACTGTTTTAGTTGTTATCTAAAACTGCTATTCCTTCAGATTACAAAAGTAGATATAAAAGTCGACCAGGAAATGCAGCATTCAAGTACCATATGGTTGTTATTCAACAATTACGGTACACGTGTTTCGAAGATTCTAAAGGAAGTGTCAAAACATTATATGCCAACAGTATGACAACTCCAAATTGTATGTTATATTAATGTTGATGTAAATGTATTGTTAATATGAACCTTGATGCGTGGGAGGTCTTACATACGTGAATGTTATCCAATACTATTCATTACAAAATCTGGTTTAACCCTTTCGCTGGCACAGCCAAAACCATTGATTTTACGACCAATGTAATCCCAGATCAACATGCACACTATGGGTACACTATTCAAATAAGCAAGCAAATAATCCACTTGTATCATTTTTATGAAGTCCCCGGTTCATATCAAAGACTTAATCAAAGCGATACTAGTAACTCCGTTGCTTGATGTTCAACATGTAAAGGGTAGTTCTCTGACTGGTCGGCCCGGTGTCAGTATAATGTGACTCAGGTGGGATATTTTGTTATGTGTCTACGGAATAGTATTCCAGTGTGGCTGCACTAAACATCTGAGTATATCTAGCTCACTGCTAATTGTGTTAATTGTGCTTTTCCCTTTCAAAAGCATTGCTCCTGGGGCAGAAGAAAAATTAAAAAATCTCAAATAGCTTTAGTTAGATTTAATATTGTGCGATAAATCCACCAAGGTGTCTTGATTAAGATTAACCCAACACTATAATTTCCTTTTCGGGTAGAAATTTAAAAATAATATATACATATTTTTCTTTTTTTTTCCAAATATTTATTTTCCAAATATCTATGGAGCAGAATTTTGCATTTAAAATGCACTTTCACTTTCTGGGAAACGTTCACATGTATCAATCGATTTCGAAAAAATCGGTATTTTTATTTACCACTAAAAACACCCGTTTCACGATTATAAGTACTAATTAAATTGTTTTTGAAAAGTCCAAAAACCCTTTGGCAGAAACAAACGCCCCAAACAATAGTAGACACCATCCTGATATGAATGAAAGATTGTTAAAAACGACGTTGTTCCCAAACATGCATACACACTCTGGCTCTTAATTGGCCGAGCAACCGATAGGTATAATCTGACCGCCAGCATACACTACGCCAGCCTCGGCGTGCAGTATACTCTATCTGACCGCTAGCCTACCCTACGCCAGCTTCGGCGTGCAGTATACTCTATCTGACCGCTAGCCTACCCTACGCCATCCTCGGCGTGCAGTATACTCTATCTGACCGCCAGCATACCCTACGCCAGCCTCGGCGTGCAGTATACTCTATCTGACCGCAGCATACCCTACGCCAGCCTCGGCGTGCAGTATACTCTATCTGACCGCTAGCCTACCCTACGCCAGCTTCGGCGTGCAGTATACTCGATCTGACCGCTAGCCTACCCTACGCCAGCCTCGGCGTGCAGTATACTCTATCTGACCGCCAGCATACCCTACGCCAGCCTCGGCGTGCAGTATACTCTATCTGACCGCCAGCATACCCTACGCCAGCCTCGGCGTGCAGTATACTCTATCTGACCGCTAGCCAACCCTACGCCAGCCTCGGCGTGCAGTATACTCTATCTGACCGCCAGCATACACTACGCCAGCCTCGGCGTGCAGTATACTTTAAATCTATGGCACGAATCTGGCGTACCAAAAGTGGGATTACACCCTTAGTAAGACACATTGTGATTTTGATTGATACTATTTAACAACATATTAAAGGTAGTCTTTCTTCAAAAGTCTTCTTAAGACATTTTTCTCGTCTACACCACCAAGGTTACTTCAATCGCGAGTTTATTGACAATGCACACTAAAAGTTTGGACTTAATGTACCGTCTACCTCAGCATGTATACTTCGACCTCGAAATTGTAGACAGACTTAAGTCTACCTCAACATGTATACTTCGACCTCGAAATTGTCGACATACTTAATGTACCGTCTATCTCAACATGTATACTTCGACCTCGAACTTGTCGACAGACTTAATGTACCGTCTACCTCAACATGTATACTTCGACCTCGAAATTGTCGACAATGCACACTAACTAGTACTACTATAGCTAATTATAGCCTAATCGAACAATAGAACATTCCCCCACTCCTCCAATCAAGTAAAAAGAGGTTCAACAGTGAATGATGACGCTTTGCTTGCTTGTTTGGCTCTTATAACAATAAGCTTCCTATCATTCTGCATCTGAGTGATCTCCAATAGAGGAACTGAGTCTGAATATGTTCATCTGTATGGACTGAGTCTGAATATGTTCAACTGTATGGACTGACGGACTGAGTCTGAACATGTTCAACTGTATGGACTGAGTCTGAATATGTTCAGCTGTATGGACTGAGTCTGAACATGTTCATCTGTATGGACTGAGTCTGAACATGTTCAACTGTATGGACTGAGTCTGAACATGTTCATCTGTATGGACTGAGTCTGAATATGTTCAACTGTATGGACTGAGTCTGAACATGTTCATCTGTATGGACTGAGTCTGAAGATGTTCATCTGTATGGACTGAGTCTGAACATGTTCATCTGTATGGACTGAGTCTGAACATGTTCAACTGTATGGACTGAGTCTGAACATGTTCAGCTGTATGGACTGAGTCTGAACATGTTCAACTGTATGGACTGAGTCTGAACATGTTCATCTGTATGGACTGAGTCTGAACATGTTCAACTGTATGGACTGAGTCTGAACATGTTCAACTGTATGGACTGAGTCTGAACATGTTCAACTGTATGGACTGAGTCTGAACATGTTCATCTGTATGGACTGAGTCTGAACATGTTCATCTGTATGGACTGAGTCTGAACATGTTCATCTGTATGGACTGAGTCTGAACATGTTCAACTGTATGGACTGAGTCTGAATATGTTCATCTGTATGGACTGAGTCTGAACATGTTCATCTGTATGGACTGAGTCTGAACATGTTCAACTGTATGGACTGAGTCTGAACATGTTCAGCTGTATGGACTGAGTCTGAACATGTTCAGCTATATGGACTGAGTCTGAACATGTTCAACTGTATGGACTGAGTCTGAATATGTTCATCTGTATGGACTGAGTCTGAATATGTTCAGCTATATGGACTGAGTCTGAACATGTTCAGCTGTATGGACTGAGTCTGAACATGTTCAGCTATATGGACTGAGTCTGAACATGTTCAACTGTATGGACTGAGTCTGAATATGTTCATCTGTATGGACTGAGTCTGAACATGTTCAACTGTATGGACTGAGTCTGAATATGATCAACTGTATGGACTGAGTCTGAACATGTTCAGCTGTATGGACTGAGTCTGAACATGTTCAGCTGTATGGACTGAGTCTGAATATGTTCAACTGTATGGACTGAGTCTGAACATGTTCAGCTGTATGGACTGAGTCTGAACATGTTCAGCTGTATGGACTGGGTCTGAACATGTTCAGCTGTATGGACTGAGTCTGAATATGTTCAGCTGTATGGAATGTTTTTCTTAAAGTTGGGTGGAAGTGTACTAAAAATGTTGGCAATTTAAAAGTTACAATAACTGACCATGCTTGTACTGTTTGATGCTGGAGCCATGTTTGTTTTTATTGATCCCATCCATCACCTGAGAACCCACCTACCGCATTTGTGTCATTACTTGACTACTGTCAGTTGTTTTCGATTTTTTACTTTTTTTTACTTTTTCTTTGTGGGTGGGTGGGATGCGGTGGGGTGATCAGTGGGACATGTTTCAGTCAGAGCATTTTCAGCATTTACATCAACAATCTTGACAATATTATCATACATTAAATATGTTTAGAACTGGAAGTTTAAGTGGTAAGTAAAAATAACTTTAACGGTTGTGAAATAAACATTTTACAGTTAACATTTGTGTTAATTGTGCTTTTCCCTTTCAAAATCATTGCTCCTGGGGCAGAAGAAAAATTAAAAAATCTCAAATAGCTTTAGTTAGATTTAATATTGTGCGATAAATCCACCAAGGTGTCTTGATTAAGACTAACCCAACACTATAATTTCCTTTTCGGGTAGAAATTTAAAAATAATATATACATATTTTTCTTTTTTTTTCCACATATTTATTTTCCAAATATTTATGGAGCAGAATTTTGCATTTAAAATGCACTTTCACTTTTTGGGAAACGTTCGCATGTATCAATCGATATCGAAAAAATCGGTATTTTTATTTACCACTATAAACACCCGTTTCACGATTATAAGTACTAGTTAAATTGTTTCTGAAAAGTCCAAAAACCCTTTGGCAGAAACAAACGCCCCAATACAGTGTATTTCAGGTTGACTAAAACTTATGAGTGTGTTTCTTGCTGACGTTGCAAGACTTTTGTTTTGTCGCACTACAGAACCATATCTCAATTTCTTGTCTGAAATGTGTCATCACGTATTTCACGCAAGTTAGATAAAATTAGCATGATTTATATTTATTTTCAGCGATTCTCTCTCTCTCTCTCTCTCTCTCTCTCTCTCTCTCTATATATATACATACTGAAAGGAAAAAGAGCGTATTTCCGCTATATATTGCATATACTGCACACTTAATTCCATATATATTCCAAGGAAATCCCAAGATGTTTTGTAAAAAAAAAAGTGCAATTAGTTAGAGAAAGGACACAACTGTGATGTTGTAGACGTTTTAATCACAGTACACGTTGTAACCAAAAAATTATAAATGCTGAAGTTCCTCTTTAAAAAATTGAGCCAGTTCAGTATTGTATCTAATGTTAAGTGATTGCAACATTTAAAGCTTAAGTTTGCTCACCTGCTTGAGCCAAATGCGCATTCTGACGATAATGAAACTTTAAAGGGGTAACCATTGGTGTGTTCAGTGCTGTTTAAACCTTCTTTCTAAAAGAACAGTCCTAATGTCGCCCTGTACCATTCGATTAACAGTAGCATATTAAACATACAATATATAGCGGAAATACGCACCTTGTGTTTCTTTTTCCTTTCAGTATATATATATCGTTTCAGGTGACATCTACATATGCAGAATGTCAATGCCATCCGATTCAAAGTTAAATGTATAATTCACATGGACGAATTAAAAACATGCCAATACAATATCTGTTTTATTTTAAAATACAGAATAACACCTTTTTATATATTTAATCTATTTAATCTATTATTATTATTATTATTATTAATCAAATAAAAATGTTTAGATGCATGGTTATTTGTTTTATTTGCTGACCAGTTTCGTAATCTTGACTTTTCAAAGCGTTAGTAATAATGATGAAATAGTTGTCATGACGTTAACGTTATGATGTTAACGCCATGTATAATAACCATGCATCCAAATAGTTTTATTTAATTATTATTAGCTACCCGTATTGTGAAAAACGGAGGCTTTAATCTATATATATAGACAAATAGAGAAATATATATACATATATACACAAAATGTCAATAAAATCCTTGAGAGAGAGAGAGAGAGAGAGAGAGAGAGAGAGGCGGGGAGAGAGAGAGAGAGAGAGAGAGGCGGGGAGAGAGAGAGAACTCTATCGGCTGATGATTTGGTAATGTTTTACACGATATCAGATATCACAATATATATCTATTTTCCCTCTCTTATTAGTCTCACTTATTGTTCTTGACTATAAATCCTGAGAGGACTGTAACGTTTGATGTGTGTCTCCAATATTGTCTTATCGTCCCCTAATGGTTTATTATCGTGTTGCTCTTGCTTCTGCCAAGTCACTGAGTACTTGCTTTGTGACTTTCTAGGCTTTTGTTTATACATGTGCATCTTTGTGTTGTACTTATACTGCCCCCTCATGCTGTCTATTGTATTAAAGGATATATCATGGCGGGGATTTCTTCATTTACATTGTCTCGTTTTCATTTGGATTTCAATATGGTAAGAGTGAGGTTTGGTGCACACTAGAGCCTGGTTTAAACCCCCAGGGGCCTTCTTTGCCACTGAGCGTTCCAAGGCGGTAGCCCTATTGTCAACCATTTTATTTGTGTGATGTCATATATGGCCTTGTATTAATCTTTGTAGTTTTTTGTTTTGTTTTTATGCGCGTTTGTGATTGACTTTGGTCCTTGAATGCTACATTTGTTCGACTTCGTGAGAGGTGTTGCATCTTATAATTACCTCTCATGAACAGACTCGATAAAACCAAGTCTGCAAGTCTGCTACTTTTCTCTCTTGTTTGTGTTTGTTGCTTCCAAAGGATCACCTTTTCAGTATTTATTATATATCTACTTTTGTAGGCTTTTGTTTCTATGTGTATATATACATGAGCATCTTTGTGTTATACTTATATTGGTGGTAATGCTGCCTTGTTTGTTAGTGGATATATCGTGGCGGGGATTTCTGTATTTACAATGTATCGCTTTTATTGCGATGACATTAAGGTAAGAGTGAGGTTTGGTGTAGTCTCGGCCAGCTAGACCGTACCATGCATATGTTTTACTTGCAGATATCGGTCTGGGAAGATTGGGCCAATTAAAGCGCCCACTAGAGATTAGTACAGCTTTTTCACGCGCATGAAGTCGACGTTTGCGTGACGTCATGTTGTAAATAAACGTACAACGTCAATTGTTGATGCATCTGTTAAACCTTTTAACGTCACTTGCTGCTTCTCATAAGTTAAAAATAAGAAATTATTATTAAATTGACTTAAAAATATGTCTTTCGTCCTATTTTCCCCAGGCTCTGGATCCGTGTAGCATAGCGTAACGAAGAAATCAGAAGAGGGCCGGGTGACCGAGGCTAGGTTTGGTGCACCCTAGAACCTTGTTAAAACCCAGTGGCGTTTTTTCACCGATGACCGTTCCAAGGTGCTAGCCCTATTGTCAACCCTTTTATGTTTGTGATTTCATATGCCTTGACTTGTATCATCGTTGTAATTGTTGTTTGTTATTATGAGTGTTTTTGGTTGACTCTGGTCCTTGAATGCTACATTTCCTGTTCGACTTTTATATCTGCTTTTGTTTATAAACGTCATATGATGTATTCTTGTTTATAAACGTCATATGATATATTCCCACGATAATGTTGTTATTCTATAGTTATAATTCATATCAATATATTTCATAACTTCCTGCATGGAGGAAATAATGATATTTAATTGAATTACATGTAAATATATTGTATTCATGTGTATATATACGTTTAAAGAAACCACATACTGGTTAGTGTTCATTTTAAAACTGTTTGTTATCAGATTAGTCTTTGATCATAATACCTTATCCGTTCAACTTCACACACCTAAGAAGACAGATCCTACCACATATTTGCTACGTATAGTTGATGTTGACATATTAACTAAGTCGTTTTCTTACTCCATTCGTTATTTGTATCATGGTCACAAACAATTCTCTTTGTTCAGACACAGGTGTAAATCGTTTAATTGAAAATAAGACCTGTCAGAATAACTGTGAGAATAACAGTGAGAATAACAGGTAGAATAACTGAAATAGAGCTGAAATGGACATGCTACAAAACAAATAGAGTATGGTTTCATCTCGATGGTTAATTTAAACACCTCCATGGGCTACGCCAATCTCGATGTTTAAATGAACCAACTCAATGAAACCATACTCTATCTATTACGTATACAGGTATGTAAGACAGTTAAGACAATACTAAATGTATTTGATGCGTTGCTATCTAATAACTTGAGAAAACACAAACAGTTATAATAACCACTTAACAACTTAGGTGTACTGTTCGAAAAGGAAACTACCAAAGGAAATGAAAATGTAATATTTTCTCCTTATTCTAAATAGAACTTGTGAAAGTTTCTTTCTTTACTGACGTGCCCCTTTTCTCTCATTATGTTTGTAAACGTTGTCACTTTTGTTTTGTGTATGTTATATACAGAAGATCTTACATGAGTGACTGTGTATTATTGATTTTAATAAACGAGTTGGATAACATGTTTGATACGAGGCTCTGCCGAGTATCTTATCTGTTTATCCAACGAGTTTATTAAAGTCAATAATACACAGTCACTCATGTAAGATTCTGTTTATCAAATAACATGCGTACGACGTGATAGTTTCACTTTAATGTTGACAATTTTCCTTATTTGTAAGAGAAATCATGACGTCGTTTTGTTGTTTTATACGTTACGCGGCTGTTCGCCCTACAAATAATGCGACATCTTAAATTAAGGATTGTTTTTAAATTTTTGCGATGTTAATGAAGTATTACAAGTCAATGATGGGTCACAAATTGTATAAAACCGATGCGCTACGTGATTTTACGCATTTGTGAACCATCATTGACGTGTTATATTTCGATAACATCGCAAAAAATGAAAAACAATCCTTATATTTACAAACTTATATCAATGATACTCTTTCCTGACCGTCCATTTTATTTCACATGCCCCAGTAAGCTCTAAATTAAATTAATTTTAGTTGAACCGATCAGCCAAATCACAAATTTTCAAATTTGAAATCTACTCCGCCTACAGATATAGGCCTAGATCTTTACAGTACGTTCCCTAAAACAATATGTTTCTAGCGGCGTAGCTGCTTTTAGGCACACCAGACCCCGGCCGAAAACCTTTTCCCTGATATGTTCTCTAAAATCCCCAAAAGTGTTTACCCAAACTCCTCAGAGTGCACCATTTTACCAGCGGAAAAAGGTTTAAATTGTCGGTTGTTCTTATTGATTCAGCTTTTAAAATAACATGACATGCACATAATCATCAATTGCGTTACGATTGTAATATTAAGCTAAAGTGTTAACCTTTACCGAGTATATTAATGGTATTGCTAGTCCACGTCTGTTTAAATCCACTGTTTATTTACTTTCTTTCTGTGACGTTAACGGTTTAAAAAATTGACTCACATGTAACGTTTCGTTACATCATCGTGACTAGGAATGAAACAGAGACGCGTAGCCAGGTGGAAGCTCGGAAGCCGGAACCGTTCCACATTTAATTTTTTCCTGATATAGTGTTTGGAAGCCCGAGCATAACCCGGACCCCTTTCGCCGCTCAAATCAAATGTTGGGCTTCCACTTTAGTCTGCGCCTGCCATTTTATTTTGACGTGTTATTGAGAAATAACAGGACACTTTTAAGAATGACTAACCAATCAATATGTGTATTGTTCGCAGTTTGTAATTATTCAGATTTAACGTTACTAACATGCATTTTATGAAGTAAGATTTCAAATAATGATATACCATGCAAACAATTGGGATTAAATGTTTTGCTGTATACAATCACAATGATTGGTCCTCATTGCATCTGTTATTCACTAGTGTATTACGAGGAATAAGCCATGGCTTTATTGCACTCCTAGAAGCAATGTTATGTGATAATAGTTAAACTGTAAACAGTGTAATGCATGTTTAAATACTGAATACTTCTATTTGAACTTGAGGGAAATAGTGGTGATTTACACACTTCGTAAGATCATTGGTCATGATCACTTTCATACAATCTTTATTCAGTCAGTTAGAATGTTTATAAAACGAGATTATGACCCTTTCATTTTGCGACGCACTGAATATTAGAGGTTGGCTCATTTACTGTTCACCACTATGCCTTCCTATTTGATCGTTTTTAAGTTTAAACCACAACGGCTGTTTCCACCAAGCCCGTTCTAAAGCGGTACGCCTATTGTCACCACGATGTTTGTGGAGTTGCACTTTGCTTCTATTTATATTATTCTTATTTTCTAAACAAACAAACATGCATACAAAGAAAGTAAGTATTGTATTGTTTGTTTTCTAACTCCTCTATTCAAAAAGTTAAATGTGGTTAGTTTAAAGACTGTCCATAATGTATCAAAATTATCTCATGCATTCAAGTTAATACATCTTCGTAAAGTATTTCGAGTTTTTTTTTTAATGTCCCTTGTTTTGGATTTAATTCAGTTTAATTTAGATATCTGCGTATAATTTCAAACTTTCATTATGAAGAAGCTTTGGTGCATGTTATACTATGAAATTATTTTTTATTCTCTTATTTTTTACATTTTCTTCGTGATATGTACTAGCATGCATCTACAAGTAGTTATACGAGCATTCTAGAGAATGGATTCCTTAGAATCTATCACGCGTATTCAAATTTAGATCATTGTGTTTAAGGATTTGACAGGCAGAAGGTGTAAAGTTACAAAATCTATTTTCATATTTTTTTTATCTATGTTTTAAATAATCAATTGAATTGTATTTTCCTGATCATAGATACGCCGGTATTCAAATTAGAATCATTTGATAGGGCAACTTGTGTCCAATAGTTTAGCTACAATATGTGTATGTAGTTTGTTCCCAAACTTACCAATTCTTTTATAATATAGAGGTGGAGGAAACGTTAACTTTTTAAATATTTTAAACAATTATTAAAAGTGCTTATTCATTCCTTAACTTTTGTATCTTACTTTTACGTCTGGAAATGTGGAATTAAATGTTTGGTGCGTTTTTTGAACGTCACTAGAATAACGTTTTCCGTTTTCCTATTTATTTGATAGTAACATAATAAAACAACATGAATAAAACACAACTATTCTCTTTTTTTCGATTATTTAATAACTAATTATGCATTTAACATGTCAAATCACAATTTCATATACCGTACCTGGCGGATTCCTTCTTTATTAGTGTTCATGAGGTTTCTTGAGGGTTCAACCAATGTGGATCAATTAGTCCCTGTTTATTTGTTTAACAATTGATTTCAGTTTTGCGATTTAAAGCCAGCCAAAGTTCTGTAATATTATATATACAATAAATGTTATACAAGACCTTACTTATTCTTTCCATTATTTCGTCCAACTCAATTCTTTGATGCAAACATCTGACAGAAATCACGGATCTTGGGAAATCCACCGCAAATATACACAGTGTCGTTCCCCATGACCCGCGGCCTCAGTCAGTGACAACTTCCATTTTTCATTTAAAATTGTTCTTCGACCAGTCCATAGGAGACGATATATATTACTAAGTATCATGCCCGTCTTCGCCGCTCCTGTCATTTTCCATTTGACATTGCCATATGTTACATGTCCACGTTTACGAAATGCCCGTCTTTCATCCTAATTATAAATTCTCTTCCCGAAAATCTTGTGAGATAGATCTAAAGAAGAAGCCTTCCATAAATAGCATGCATTTAATCACAGATATCAAACTATGTCCAAATGTACAATTAAATCGCTGCCATTATCCCCGTCCACGTGGCTTCTGTTGTAACCATTTTTACAGACTAAGCGTTTTTTTTCTTCGCGACAGACATCCACTTGTTCTGAAATATAGACATAAAACGTGTTTCAATTGTATGTGCATGTTATATAACCAAAAATTTAATTTAAATGTAAAATTATACGAAGAATAGTACAAACTAGCCGAAAATGAGTTCCCATATGCTAGCATGTTAACATCTCCTTGTCATTTCCGCCACTCCCATCGCTGCACGCTTCGTAGAACAAATCCCGCTTCTGTCAGCTAGCATTAAGACGTTATAATAAAAGCTTGTTCATTGTCATTTTGTTTTACCTCGGGGCATAAGTTGATCTGCCTAAGGCTAAATGCAAAATACATTGACGCAAACGGCAAATATATTACTTTTGATGGCAAGAAAAAAAATCACATCTACGTTAAACCATTAATAAATAAAATTTTACGCACATTAACGTTCCATTAACTTGTTTCCAACTTCAATGAATGCATAAGTTATTAGTTAGGTATATTTTTACCAAAAAGTACCTTTACAAATACAGAAATGATTAGTTGTCTTCTAAAGAGAAAAACAATAGATACACCTGGTAAGAATGCTTTTTTTTGTATTTGACAAGGGTCCATTAATATAAATGTTTGTTCTGCAAACTAACGTTCTCCATTTGTAAAAATGTGTATCATACCTTTTAACGAAGATAAAAGAATGTGATAAGCAAAGAAAAAATAATACATTCATTTAAAAGTTTTTGTTACACGTAAAAGCACTTTCAATAAAAGTCTTAAATATCATAGCCTTTATTTAGTCCAAGAATGCCAGCTTCTAACATTACAGAAAATATCACTAACATTTCCGAAGGTACTGTCCTTCCTGTCCTACCGACCTGTGAACAGTACCTAATAAACTACTGCTGAATAGCCAACGACGGTAATTACAATTTCAATGCGAATGACAAATCGAGGCACGCGGTGAAGACGTTATTCCAAGTGTTGTAATCGACGACCCAATGAATATTGACTATGTGGCCACTGACACACAATATATGGCCTGCATTTGAGACCACGATGACAACCAAGACAGCTACATTTGAATAATAAGGTTACATGTAATAAATCAATGTTAATTTCCGAAGCATTCACGAATTGACAGGACATAAAAAACACGTGATGGACATATATTGTGAGGTAGAAACAATAACATTTTTGACAGAGTCGCTGCAAGCTACACGCTGTGTCAGAGAAACACATTGATATATCGATTTAATGTGGTATTATTCCAAATCATTGAACGGTAATATCATACTAGGAATAGTCCTGACATGTGTTATAGAAACTGAAAACCATAGTACTATTCTTGCACGTGGCATGCGTCTGTTGCAAGGGTTGTCTGAGCATCTCCATATGACCATTTATTAGACAAGGCTGCAAAGTTAAATGTTACTCAGAACTTTAGCTGTTTAACTTCAGTTAACTGTTCTGTATTTGTATTTACATATGTCATGACTTAGTTGGTCTTATTGCCTACTGACCGTTCCAAGTCGGTAACCCTGTCTTCACCACCCTTTCTGTTGTTTTTTGTCTCTTTCATTGTAGTTGCAAGTCCTTGTTTGCAGTACAGTGCGGACCTACGATGCCATTGCGTTCGGACGCTGTGGTTTCTATAGGACCCTATATATCATTTTGTATAGATTTCAAACAGACTATAAACAGTTTAATAAGCTACGTTAAGTTCTCTAAATAAAGTATAAACTTTTTTATTTTTCAATACTAACATAAATCATACCGAGACGAATGCAATAATACAAAAAAAGGGAGATACAGAGGTATTCCTAGGAATGAAAGGGTATGCAAACATTGCCGAAAAAACTGAATACAAACTGTATGATGATTTAAGACTGAACTACTTTACCAGATCGATGTACACATAATTATTCTCGGCATACATTTAAATCATTGTTTTCAAATGAAAATGCATTAATTATAAAAAAAACTTAGCAATGTTTATATTTCATGCTTTTCACAAAACAACATGTTTTTAGAGACTGTGAATATTTAGTTTTGTTCACGTTGATTTCCTAAAATATTGATGGTTTTGTATATTAACTCCATGTTGGGTGCACCAGTTACATATCTGTTTGTTTGTATGTAAAATGCATTGTAATAAGGGGCCGGTGGCCAAAATCGCAATAAAGAAATTGGAATATACAAGTGTAAACATTGTGTGGCAACATAAGCAATTAAAAGGTTAAATACAATCATGCATGTTATAAAGCGATTGTGATATTTAAGACGTATATTGACTATACTGATATAATTCTAATATTAAAGTGTTTTTAGAGATCATCGCTATGTGTGAATGCATGCTCAATGAAACCGAGTGTTATGTCATCGTTGATTATCAAGCACACACTATACACATACAACCATTGTTAAATCATGCAATATACACGCAAAACATGCAAGTAAGAAATAAAAAGAAACGAATATAAAGACCGAGATGAGAATTTAACAGAGAACAAAACAAATCCAAAAATAATCTGAGACGACGTGGTTTGCGAATACATCGAATCCATTGTCACGTGATGCTTAATGTAACGTGAGCAAGTAGTTGACGTAGTCCCGGGAAATAAAACCACCTGGGACCCCATCAACTTACTTCTCACGTCACAATTATCAACAGAATCCTCTGGCTAGTTGTCCTCTTCTTTCAAAAGCGTACGAAGAACTAGACTGGACCTGTTCTTGTCTATCTACGCGCAAATGTAGCAAACATGCTTGTAACACAGACTTCTATCATATCTCTCCACATATGACAATCTAAGAATTTTATAATCTATCCAACAGCTGACAAGAAATAATGCACTTTAATATTTCAAATGTATATATTTCCGACAAATGATTTGTTTTATATGCAGTAATATTACGAACTAAAAGCAATGATACAATCAAATTAATTTATCGTCGATACTATTAAACTATAAAAAGATTCAGTACTCATGTATACTTTTATGTATTAAATTAACGCTTAATTCTTTAATTGTCTTTCAAAACAGTTTTAACTATCTCACAATTTATTCATGAATACTAAACAGGATAAAACTTCGCCTTGAGGCAACCATTTTTCCTTTTCAACTCGTCATTTTCTGCACTGCTAGTTCTCGGTGTAACATTAATTTTAAGTATTTATGCAAATGCAGAAAACCAGTTATGGAAATTTTTTTGAGAATGAAGTCTTAAAAACGACGGTAAAGTAGGACGTTCGTATTTTTGCTAACATATTAATGACTAAAAAATGTTAATGACAAAAAAAGTACTTAATTTACGCCGTTTTCCTACAAACGACAAAATTGGAGCAAATGTCTTTCTCAAGGTCGCCTACGCCATGTTCCACCGCAGCATCTTGAATCCACAGACATACAGTTACAATGTAAGCAGGTTATCATCAGAACAAGGCCCCCTCCCACTCCAACACAAACCACAACTACCTACAATCCACCTTACCGAAGCTCAATCGGGTTTAGTAAGCTGTGCATAAGAACATCTGTTATTGGTCAAGTTATAAAGCATACATGAGGTTACTAGATGAAACAAGACTTGATTATTGAATATCAAGGTTTCTGAAAGCAAAACCCAAATGCTTAGATGTAATAACTAAGAAACCCCTTGAATATTATGTATTCACTACTAGCGTGGTTGATGATGATGATGATACCAATGACAACCACATGAAATTGACAATGTCCCGAGTTATAAATCTATCCCTGGACCAAGTCAATTTACGGGCGGTAAATCAAGAAACACTTTTATTTTTCGAAATACTGATACTCCATTTTGATTTAGGTTATAGAGTTTTTTAAATGAGTTTAAAGTTTGAAAGAGGGAGTAATATAGAAAGTTTCAGTAATATAGATGTACAGACGTTAAACATGCGGTTGAAGATTCGGTTAAATAGAATCATTATATATATATATTATTTAAGAAAGAAAGAAGACCATCTTAAACTCTGTTGTAAAATAGATTTACAAGGTGAAAGAAAGTGTCACGTGATTGGTTAAATTGAACAATCCATGCTTCTGTTTTAATATAATACTTTTTTAGAAGAAGTTAACGTGTAGTTATAAGAAAGAACAAGTCCAAGGATAGATTTGTGCAGAAAGTACACGATTAAATTAGACTATTACTATGTTAATATGATTAGTAGGAACAATAGTGACTTGTCAGCCCCTGATAGCCCTCATCGTACAATCGGTTCCTAGCAGTTGCAAAAGCATACCGTCTAATTGTAAAGAATGATAAGCAGAAATGAGATCAAATACCAGGACATGTGTTGGACAGGAGAAGGTTTACTCGGGCAGGCCTAAATAAAGGTTATTAACAGGTTACAACTTTTTTACTGGATATAAATATATGTCGTCGTGCATAAAGCTGAAACAAATCTAATATAATGTGACATCTTACTGAAACATAACATATATAAAGCCAAGGTAACATAATGTGGAATGGTTACCATTTTCTCCATATCATTTTTATGACCGACACGGTTTAAAACAAGGACAAACTACCCAAAACATATGTATATTTTCATAATTATATGTTATACAATAGCTGACATAACAAAACACAAATCTGAATCGTTGACACTATTTTAGACATAACATATGATCGCCTACCTACCGACCTATTTATTTCGTATGTTACAGAAACAAAAATAGTATTGTATCTTGACAAAGGCCAACATCAGTTAGTAAATATCTTAAGACTTTCTAAAATGAATATGAAACTTGGCAAAGGTCAACATCAGTTAGCAAGTTTCTTTAGACTTTCTAAAATGAATATGAAATTCAGGTATTGAATAAGATCACATTATTTAAATACTCAATTTTAAAAAAGGACCTGCCCTTTTATTATTCAATACAATATGCCTGTATTTACATTGTGAACAGATGCTTTCAGAAAACAAAATTTCAAGAAAACGGAAACGGAATCCTGAAAAAAGGTTTCTTCTTTAATTTGAAAAGATACTGGTCTCACCAAGAAAGCCTCAAATGTAATATTATTATTATTATTATTATTATCGTTATTATTATTATTAATTTTAAAGACCCTAGAAAACATCCGTTCCAATTGGAATTTCAAAAAATCTAATTAGAAAAGTTGAATAAATTGGTATTAATCTTCATACAGTAGTTAATATATAAAACAACATAAATATCTGTTTCAGTGTTAGGTGGTCATGTTAGATTTACGATAGATGCAATGTGATAAAAAGTGATACCTTATACGATAGCTAACTTCGAACACGTAAACAGGGTCACATCTTCTTGGTCAAAACTTCTCAAAGAACTGACATTGCTGATGCCTTCACTCACAGTTTTGAGGGTTTAAATTCATTTTCTTCCCGTTATCTTTTTTTTTAATCTTGTATGTTTTGGAGAGTTAATTGATTTAAAGTCCCTCCCATTTTAGATAAGATAATACATTATTATAGCCTTTTGTTGTACCAGCATTTATCGACCAGTTGTCTGAAATTAAGACAAATAATTGTAAAAATAAACTAATCAAATTGACATTTTAATTTTTCAACCTGTCAATCGATTCAAATTTTACTATTGTGTCATCTTAATTTTCACAGATTTAAAGGATATTAGTTATTAATCTGTGATAAAACAGTCATCGATTGGCGCCAAGTGTCAATATTGAAATATACTATTGTCATACGGCTCAAATTGGCCGTTGGTTATTATAGACAATTAACTTGACCGGAAGATAGATGGACCAACAGGAAGGCAAAACCCTGAAGGCGTTGCGCTGATAAAGTAAGACAATGGACGACAGTTAGGGGACAGTAAGGCGACAGTTAGTTACAATATTGCATACTTTTGATTTCATATTTATGGCAATAATTATGACGAGCAAGTGTGAATTATTTTTGCCGAATCAGGTAAATAACAAAATAAAACAAAAATGTGTCTAGTTTGTCTATATGCACAACCTAATTTATTTCATAACATTTAAGCTAAGTCTTAGCTTCATTGTTTTTGTTAAGTCTGAATATATGGACATGTTGGACAACATAGAACATTGAAAGTACCATTACGTGGTCCCGCCTTAATTCCATTAAGCGATGGGGAACCTTATATTAGCAAGATTTTATAACGGATCTTTTGCCAATAAAACAGATTTAAATGCAATAACCTGTTTAAAATTACCTATTAAAATGTTTTAATTTTACAATATGCATACTTTTTAAGTAGAAATTAAGGTTTTATTTCATACCCCAGCCAATCCCGTTTTCGCTTCTTGCAGAAGGGGTTGGATGGGGTATGAAAGTTAATACTCGGACCACGTAATGACAAATGTCGTTCAGTTATTGAATTATTAAATTACAAGAGACAATGAATGTCAAATACACCTAAAATCAGCACAGTCATTGTAATATTACTAATATCAAGAGACGCCATTCTTGTTTATATTTAAAACAAAATGACAAACATTTAAACATATTACACTTTACAATCATGCGTTAATAACATTTAATATTTTCTATGCAACTTTACGTAACATATTTCGTTTATTTACATTCGTAAAATTGGTTTCTCAACTTTTACATGTTACACATGGATATTAAGGAATCTTATAATTATATACTAGTGAAAAAGAAACGCAACTTGGGAATTTCCGCTATATATTGTATATACTGCACACTTAATTCCATATAATATTCCAAAGAAATCCCAAGATGTTTTGTAACAACAAAGTTGCAGTTAGAGAAAGGACACAACTGTGATGTTGTAGACGTTTTAAACACTTTGTAACAAGAAATTCATAAATGTTGAAGTGCTTCTTTGAAAAATTGAGCCATTTCAGTACTGTAAAGAGTTTGGAATATGTTGCATCCTAATTTTGCTCACATGCTTGAGCCAAACGCGTACTCTGTCAATAATGAAACTTTGAAGGAATACTATTTGCTGTGTTATGTGTTGTTTTAGTATTTTTTTACGAAAGGAAAGGTCTTACGTACCCATGTACCATTAGATTAACATCAGCATATTGTACATGGATGGCGGGAGGTGTGCATAACTGGTTCTACCCAGGAAAATTGGATGGTCTGCCTACACCACAATAAATCGACCGTCATATATAATCTTACATGTGTCGAAAATGACGTAAAACACCATACAAACAAACAAACAAACAAACAAACAAACGGTATATAGCGGAAATTCCCGAGTTGCGTTTCTTTTTCGTTTCCGTATATGTTGTTTTGCTTTGGAAATCCATTAATGTATATGTTTGGAGTTACACGTGTATATAATTTATGTTGCCAGTATATTGTGATGAGACGTAAATAAATAAATATAAATTCGAGGTGAACAGGGCTGTACAGGTGCTTAGATATTTGTTTATACATGGGAAAAAACACATCATGTAAGCGAATTCGTTGTGGAATACAATTAAACTCAAAGAGTTTGTTTGTTTGTTTGGTGTTTTACGTCATTTTCAACACATGTAAGTTAAATATATGAAGGCCGATTTTTTTGTGGTGGAGACAAACCACCAACTTTTCCTGGGTAGAACCAGTCCTGTACACCTCTCGCCGTTCGTAAGAATCGACACTTCCTCACTTAGAAGTCAAAGAGTAACTGTTACTAATATAATAGGGGCTAATGGGTATAGCACAGTAAAACAGTGTGACCGTAATTTTTAGGATTTCCTTTTATTTAATGTTAAAGGAACACACGAAGATCTTGATTTATTTTCACCAAACATATCTTTTAAACCAAAAATCTTTCCATGTCGTTTTAGGGAAATTTAAACCCGATAGAGGTACAATAAGCATTTGATTTAATTTCAAAATAAGAAATTTCCGGAAAAAGAATTAACTGCGAAATAACTGCAGTCAAACCATAAATTATTCAGTATCTATGTATGGGGTTTAACGCCGCTTTCACTAAACAATTTTATAATAATATTTTAACATTAATATTTCAGTCATATCATGACGGTTTCCACTTGTAGAAGTGAGCTAAATGCTCAGCTATATAGTGCTTCCACACTGGAATACCATGCCATAGACACATGTCATGATACCCCACCCAGTCTCATTAGTGACAGCAGACCGACCAACCCTAGCACTACCCGTTATATGCTGAGCGTCAAGAAAGGGAGCAGTACTCAAATGCCAAATTGTCGGGACCAATCAGATTTATTCCGTAGTAGTTTCGTACAATATTTTTTGAAATATCTTAACATTGTATGGTTTAAAAATTGTAGCATTATATAAGGCTCGAACCCTGAACCTTCGCTTCAGTAGACACATAGTAAACGACGCTCTAACCGGCTGCGCCAAAGTCGCAGTTGGTTTGATGCGGTATTAAATAGTCTATAACGAATGCCACGATCTGCAATCTGATTGGTTCCGATAATTAGGCATGTGAGCGATCTCCTACTAGTACCATTTTTATAAAGTCCTTGGTATGACCCGGCCGAAGGTGCCCATGACCTCCTGCATACAAGGCGGACTCTGTACCGATAAGCCACCACCGCGGTCTGTAAAGTATTACACTTTTCGTAAATTGTTAAAATTATAGCAGTTTTACCATATATTACATGTTATAGAAATTGATTGATATTAAAAACAGGAGAAAACATTATTATGCAGTATTAAAGGATTTTTTAGTATTTCTCAAAAACTGTAAAATATATAAATGAAATAAATAACATTTCAGTTTATTGAAGAGAGGAAAAATGAAGGATAAAATACACTGCTGTAGACGTTTGACTTTTTTTTATGCGCGATAATGTGTAAAATAAACTTGAAGATTGTCGTGACATTTAAACTGGTATCTAATTACTTTGTTTTTATTTGGAAATTGTGAAACCTAATAACACAACTAACGTTACATATTTGTTAGATCAATTGTGGTTCATAAAAGCAATACATAATGATGCAACACGTGCATGCTTCTAGCACACTAATATTTTTATATTTGTTTACCCCGCCATGCTATTAAAGGGACACACGGCAATCTTGATTTTTTTAAAACTCATGGCGCCCCGTTAGTTTTTCTCTAAACTTGCATTCGTTCAATCATCAATATTAATTGTTAGAATACTTCAAACATGTTTTTTTTAGAAACTAGTAACTTTTTATAATATTGCTCCATACATATATTTAAAAAAATGGTAAAATAACGAAGACAATTGAAATCTCAAATGTTTATTTAATTATATGCAAGCAGTTTTAATGTAAAAATGATGCAGAATAACTATTTTAATATTTGAATATAACTCAAGATTACCATGTGTCCCTTTAAAGCTCGTTCAAATGTATCATTTGCTGTGTGTAGACACTGTAGTGTAGACTACACGTTTTTGTTTCTAAAACAACATTTCAAATGTCATTTGGTTTGTAAACTAACGTAACATGTTAATACATGTGGCTGAATCACGAACAGGAATGCGTTTGTATATGAACACTTGTATATTTGTATATTTTACTATGTTGTTTATTTCCTTTTACGTCATTGATGTTAATCAGTTCTTTTTTGACCTGATCAAAGGGGATACAAAACGAAATTCTAAAAATGCGCAAATTTTAAGGTACTCATTCTTAGTGTATATTTTATAGATAGATTACATCATGTACAGTGTTAATGTGTAATACAATTGTTAATATCATTTTAGATTGATTGTATAGGTTGTAATATAAGTTACTTTTAAAATGTGTTAATAATAATATCTTATAGTGTTTACGATATATTATTTATGTTTGTGTTTAATGTAAACAACGATGAGACGATGAGACTTTACTAAAGAATACCACGTGGCACCTTAACTTTTCCTCTGATGAGAATACGTTCAAAAGATTCATAACGAATAGCAAAATGGGTTTATATTAATTTAGTTTTGTTTCCAAATAATAAATTGTGTAAAAAGCTGTTTAAAGTAAAAAAACATTATTAATTTTGTCTTTTCCCTTAAAAACAAAGCAACGAAAATACTCATGTTTAGCTTAAAATTATGAAGTAAGGAAAATACCATCATTAGAAAGAGAAATACATTTAACATTGTGATGGGTTTTGACATAAACACATTTCCATACAACTTTTCATGATATGTGTGTTTAAATTCGGGCAATGTTTTGTGAGATTTCCGCACTGTGCAACCTGGAATATAGGTACATTTCACAGTTTCCTATCTATATGTTATTAGGTCTGTGATCTATGTATTCTATACTGTGAATAAATACAGTTTCCCAGAATAGGGTGCCAGAGTTCTAGTCTCTAATTCTGATATTCGTTCATTGGTTCTTTGTTAAAGGGACACAGGACAATCATGAAGTGTTTATCAACCAATAAAATTATATCTTGCTTCATTAACCCATTATCTTTTTGGCTGCACTGCTTGAATATAATACATGTTAAGCTACTATCGTGGGAATTTTCATATTTTCTGCGTTTTGCTTCAATATATTTAAACACATTCCTTCTGCTTTGTTTGTTTGTTTGTTTGTTTGTATGGTGTTTTACGTCATTTTCAACACATGTAAGGTTATATGTGACGGTCGATTTTTTTGGTGGAGTCGACCAACCACATTTCCTGGGTAGAACCAGTACTGTACACCTCCCGCCATCCGTAGTCATTCTGCAATATGATTAATACCTAGTGACATATACCCCTAAAAATAATTTAAGGACCGCAAGAATATTTCTCCATATGCTTATCAGTGAAATTTACTACATACCATTTTCATAATGTGTAAATAATGTTGCATTAAATTGTACATTGTCAGGTCTTCTGCATTAGGTGAAAGAACAATATTTTGATATACATTGTTCTGTTAATTAAAAAGATTCCGAGATGATTTTTGTTAATTTCTAAAAATCATTAATTTGCCCCAGAACAACAATATTAAAAGTTTTAATATGTTTTATCAATTTATTCATTACGTGTAATCACTACCAATGGAATTATAGACGCGAAATTGTTATTTCCCCCGAAATTGACCAACCTTTGACAGTTTAAATGCGTACACCGAACAGTTTTGAAAAACGCTGATTTTGTATCCCATCAAAAATGAAGTAAATTTTCAAAACCTGGTACCGCACGTTTATCTGTAGAGTTATTCTAAAGAAAATGGTGACAGATGTTTGATAAGGAATCAATAATCATGAAAATAATACGAAATAACACTTTTGGGTAAAAAGCATTCTATTGAAATTTAAAAATCTGATTTTTCAATTATTATTTGTGTGTGTGTGTGTGTGTGTGTGTGTGAGTGTGTGTGTGTGAGTGTGTGAGTGTGTGTGTGTGAAATGTTCCTAAAGAATACAGAAATATGAAACAGTTTCCATTTTTGGAATGCAATATGTATTTAAACTTGTGCGAATATGCAAACTTTAATCTTATTAAAATAAAGAAGGGATGGTCTTTAACTTATTTTGAGGAGTATATATAATTTGCTATGAACATGATGAAGTATTCACATAATTATAAATAAATGATTTTTCAAACATACACGTTATGTATAAAAAAATAGCTGGACGCCGCGAGTTAAAAAATAACAACAAACACGATTGTCGCGTGTCGCGTGTCGCGTGTCGTTTCATATATTTTAATTAATAATTAAACTAACTCCAAAATAATTGTTTAATTATTTGTCTTTAAATTTTCATTATTTAAAATATAACGACAAAGGCGTGGATTAAAAATGAATCTAAATATGAGTGTTTGTTTATCGCGCTAATGTTGATTGTCTAATGTGTCTTTAAACACTAGTGCCTCCTTAGCTGGGATGGTAAAGACGTTGGGTCTAAAAAAATATATGGAAAAGTCTAAAAAACCTTTGACAAGCGCCTCAAACAATAGTACTGTTAGTGTATTCCAGGTTGGCTAAAACTTTAGTCCAGCAACCCTCCTTCGGTAATCGGTTTCCAATTTTATTTTTCAGGTCAACCTAATACCTTGTGTTTTTCGGTAGGACCAAGTAGACTGGTACCCGGTACGCAGTATAGTCTACTGGTCCCCGAAATCACAATCATGGGTCATGGTTGCAGGGTTACTAAAACTTATGATAGTGTGTTTCTTGCTGACGTTGCAACACTTTTTTTTATGACGCGCTAAAGTACCATTCTGAAATGTGTCAACATGTATTTCACGTCAGTTAGAACAAATTAGCATGTTTTATATTTATTTTCAGCGATTATTTATCTCTCTCTCTCTATATATATATCGTTTCAGGTGGCATTATCCGATTCAAAGCTAACATGGACGAATTAAAAACATGCGAATATAAAAGTTGTTTTACTTTTAAATACACAATGACACATTTTAATATATTTAAACTATCATTATTAATTATTATTATTATTATTATTGTTATTATTATTATTATTATTATTATTTTATTATTATTATTATTATTATTATTGCTATTATTATTTTATATATTTATTATTATCATTAATATTTTATTATTATTAGTATAATTATTATTATTTTATTATTATTATTTTATTATTATTATTTTATATTATTGTTATTACTATTATTATTATTATTATTACTATGGTGAGAACGCTGATGTTGCCGCTGATGATGGTGTTGTTGTTGATGGTGGTAATGGTGATGGTGGTGACGATAATGATGCTGAGGATGTTGCTGCTGATGATGGTGTTGTTGTTGATGGTGGTAATGGTGATGGTGGTGACGATAATGATGCTGAGGATGCTGCTGCTGATGATGATGCTTATGACGATAATGATAATGGTACCGTTATAGTTGATGATGATAATGATGCAGGGATGATGGTAGTAGCGATACTTTGATGATAATGCTGATGAAAATGCTGATGCTGGTGATACTGTTGATGAAACGATGATGCTCATAATACTGGCGATGATGCTTTATGTGCGTGTTTTTGTTGTTTTTGTTGTTGGTGCTTTTTTGCTAATTATGAGGATAATGATGATTGAAGATGATTATGCTTCTGCTGTTCTTAATGACAAAGACGAAGATGGTCGATTTTTTTTTTGTGGTAGAGGCAGACCACCCACTTTTCCTGGATAGAACCAGTACTCCACATCTCCCGCCATCCGTAAGAATCGATATTAATGGTTGAAAGACAATGTAAAATGACCCCTGGGCATATATATAACATAAATGTGATTATATGGCCATACTTTTCATTCTAGCTTTTTTTTTGTTTCGGAAATTATATGTTTAAAGGCCATATTATATTTGTATTATATTAATAATGTTGACACGACAAAAATATATGGCTAACCTTTCTGACCCTTCAACTATAAAGTCACTTTACTGAAAATATGTTTTGTCCGCGAAACAATTAAACCGAATATTATTTATTGATGGTGATGGGAAACAAAGACATCTATTGACATTCGTAAACTGATGTTTTATGTTTCTTTTCTCTTTCTTTTTATTCATTATTTTTTTAATTTTTATTTGTTCATGTTTTCTTTAACATATCGCTAATATATGATCCATATTGATGATTGAATTGAATTGGGGTTTTATGGCGCCTAACAGGAATGAACATGTCAGGCTCATTCTCCATGTAATTAGAGATACAATATGGAGAACGGGCCTCCAACCTTCTCACCCTGGACTGCCGAGTTGCTGCAAAGTCTACTGATAAGAAGAATCAAGAAGATACATGATTTGGACGCGTGTGTTCATGTTTTTTTATTTTTTTTATTTTTTTTTATTTTTTATAAATTAATATATTTGGGTTTGGATGGACATATAGGTCTATGATTGGTTACTGCTCGTATATTGTTGCAAACAGAGAAACCTTTGTTAAATATATTACAGAAGTGCTGTTGCTTATTGAACATCCTCGTTAAATAGACTACAAGTCGAGTGGTCAGCGCAAGACTATTGTAACTACATATGAATAAAGAAGGAAATACAATAGTCTTGCGCTAAACCCTCGAAGTGTTGTTTATAACTGAACATTCCTCGTTAGGCCACATTAAAAAAATATGTGTGGTTCAGGTAACCCGACCGACCCTATTTTAAGGGGCCGACGCTAAAAAGTTTTATGCAAAAATTTAAAAAAAAAATGAAAAAAAAAAATGGTGATAATGCAGAAAAATCGAACACATTAAATTCATTATCAGAACTGTTTCATTATTGAGAAAAAAAAAGAAAAAAAAGAAGAAGCCCACCTACCTACCTATTTTTTTTGCCAGTGTTACCTGAATCGCACATATTATTTTGTTTGGCCTTAAATAGAGTATAGTAACGTATTATTGCCTATTGGAAAATCCTCGTTAAATTGAGTGGAAGTGGTGCTTTCTATTGAACAATCATCGTTACACAGAGTAGATGTGCTGTTCACAGGAAGAGAAAACGTTCTAATTAGTATGCAACCATCTTCAAATTTAATTACTGAACTTAATCACAGAAGCAACATTTTGAGTTTTTGTATCGTGACATGTCAAATGACTGATACGAAGCCAAAGCAGTGTTTAATATAATCGTTAAAGGACAGGAACAGAATTCATAACTTTTTTTCACCAGACATCATCAAAATTCGGTGTTTGTCTTGATGCTCAACTGTCTTTAACTTGGTCTAATATTTTGATTTTTCATATAGAGATTGAGGATGAAGTCCGAGTAAACCCATTTATTTTCACCTACTGTATATCTCAACATCTCGGAAATTTGATGACAGGATGTGAAAGTTATGAATAAGCATTTACAGTTGTTTTCATTGTCTATATGCCTAGGTTTTACATATAATTAATATATGTTGAAACCAAGACAATGCACTACACATACAAACTTATTACTTTCTCATGACATCATCAAAATAATTGACCAATCAGTAATCAAATATATGACACAACTCCACATTTGGGTAGGTGAGATTCACTCGGTGTTTATCTTTGAGACACTTCTGGCTTTAGCCCTGTAGAACATTAATTGTTATTTTAAAACCTTTATATTGTTTGTCTCTTTGAACTTTTTTTTTCGCAACAACAATGTATCTATGTTTTATTTAAAGTATGTTTCAATCGTTTGATTCTTTCATGTATATAGAAACTGAGGATTAAGTTAACAACTACTAAATATCTCAATACCTCGGAAATATGTAATTAAATGCCCGGATATGAATGTTAATACAGAATGGCGAAGTTAGTCAGTTTATATGCACCTAAACAAGTGACACGTATCGTATGAAGTCCTATATAGATACAGTTTTTGCATACATACATGAGCATACATCTAAATGTCGTCTGCCAAGGGAAATATGTTGTGTTGACAACCACGAGATTGATGATAACGCGGTAACATCTTGCCCCAGGCCACCATATTTACGATATATGTTTAAGCCGCCATTTTGAATATCGCCTGTTGCTATTTATATGACTCTGCATGGATGTCAGTTAACGTACTTCTGTATGTCACCTCTGTATGTGATTAAAGTTGATAAGTATTTGGACTGAACTAAGGTCTGTGACGTCGTTTATGTTTATTTTGCGCCAATTAAAAACGATTGTATTTGACTTGAAATCCTTTATTTTACAAATACGCGTCAATGTACACGGACCAACTCCTCGTTCAAATTAGAAAGTTAAAGGGACACACGGCAAACTAAAGTATTTATCAAAAATTACCATTAGCGACTCGATTTATTAATCATGTTGACTGAATATGATTAAATAAAATGCACTATATAAGAATTATATGGTTAGTAAGAAAAGTGATAAATGCGAGCCTCTGGTATTTATTACTTTTCGATACGAGCCAACATACAGCAGAACTTCTAAGTTACTAAACATGTAATTTTTTTATCATTCAAACTGTTTTATATAACATAATTTATCTATAAACCAATGGAAACAACAGCTCATGTCTGCTGCGGTCAAAATACAAATGGAGAATTGTCTGTCAAGGGAAGTAACTTTGGCAAAAAATGTTTTCGGCCGTTAAATATATAACTATCGATAAGAAATGTAAAATACTTTCTTTTGATCATGCATTACATTTCTAAATTGATAAATATAAAACATAAAAATGT
This sequence comes from Cyrtodaria siliqua, assembly GCA_037043455.1. NCBI lineage: Eukaryota > Metazoa > Mollusca > Bivalvia > Adapedonta > Hiatellidae > Cyrtodaria > Cyrtodaria siliqua. The sequence continues at coordinate 54,233 of JAWPHD010012147.1, forward strand.
TTACATGTGCAGACGAAATGGATGATTCATGATGCTTTAAGTTGTCGAATAATAGCACGTGTACCCAACTAGCATAATACAGCAGTTGGGCGGAACATATTAGGATAGGCCTAGTAGGAAGTAGCTGTATTTGTATAGTAGAAACATTCGTTGCAGGATAAATTCAGATAGTAAGTAACATGAACATGTAATTTGGCTGGAACTATTCAATTATTTATTAATAATGGTCGGCAAATTTGCAAATTATACAAGCAAAAAACTAACTCTATAACGGGACGCCGCGAGATTAACAAAAATAAGGTTGCCGTGTCCCCGTTTCTGTGAAAGATGGTTACGGTGTTGAAAGAAACAGCTTCATGAATGCAAATCCTGTTTTTAAAAGTAAATTTAGGTGTATTTGTACATAGTATGACGTCATGATCAGGGGCACACGTTGGGAAACCTAAATCCACTGCGTTAACTTTTTATTGAGCTGTTTTATTTTTCCTAATACCACTTTCACTAAATTATAAAAAAAATCATATTCTCTTGCAATGCATGGTATATGATGAGTTAATTTCAATTTGTGTTTTATGTTTTGTCAAAGAAGTTAGTGTTAGAAAACTACGAACTATTAAATAACATTTAGAGTTTGTCTAGATGTATTCCTCATTCCGCCCCTCACCGCTGCGGGTTCAAATTCAACTGAGAGCTCGACTGACTGGTTATACCCAGGTGGTCTACCTCTATCGCAAACAAAATCTATCGTAATATATGGCCTAAAATGTGCTAAAATGACGTGAAACATCATTCAAACAAACAAACAAGCAAATCCCCTTTCCAGAAATCCCTTAATTATTTGAAAATAAATGCATTTCGGCGTTAACCTTCATTAACACAGCCAGGAAAAATGCTTGCTTTCAAAATCTGCTGAAAAGTAAACAAGATTGCCGCGTGTCCCTTTAACTGTTTGATGGAATATAATTGTTCGCATCGGTAAATTATTAAAAAGGCAAGTACAGTTACATACGAACGCTATGATTTCATGTTCAATTTAATAGTAACTAGAACAAGCTTCTACTAAATCGATATATTATACATTATATTATTTAATGACTACTTCGTAATCATCATAATACGATTATTTCCGCCTATTTATTTTTTTATTTTTGCAACAGATTCTTTAGGCCACATAAAAAAAATATGTGTGGTTCAGGTAACCCGACCGACACTATTTTAAGGGGCCGACCATAAAACCTTTTATGCAAACATTTAAAAAAAATACTTTTTTTATTTTGTTAATAATGCAAAAAAAATCGAACTCAAGGTATAGTAATTTAAACATATTAAATTCATTAACAGAATTGAATTAATTATTGAGAAAAAAAAATGAATAAATAAAAAAAGCCTACCAACCTACCCTATTTTTTTTGCCAGTGTTACCTGAACTACACATATTATTTTGTTTGGCCTTACCAGAAATTGCCAGGGCCATTTTGACATAAGCAGGGCCAATACTGATGGCCAACTTGCCTGCGGAATGTTATAATCCATAAGTACGATGTTATATACATAGGATGCCCCACCCCTCCCCCCACCCCCGACGAACCCTCTAATATAGGGCGGATTCGCTTAAATGAAAAAGGCGCAGGGGCCAATATAGACCATAACAGGGCCTAACAGGGCCGAAACGCCGTAATAATCCTGTCATAAAGTAGTCATTTAATAACTTTGTTAATAAACAACTGTTTCTTATAATGGCACTGTTAAAGATCCTCGTTCTGTTGAAATGCCCATAGGCCTTTAGCCTCAGTACATTGCACCATAACTTGGAAGTATAATACGACCGCATTGGTCCATTTCAGCATACTTTATATGGGCTAATTTGGTATTGTTATTGTGTCGCCTTCATAGAATGATTGACACTTTGGGATCATTTGTCCGTCGTCGTCCGTCCGTCCGTCACACGTTAACCTGCAACCTAACCCTGGTCATAACTTAAGTATTTGACCCATGTTTATGAAACTTCACACACATCTTCATCTTACCCCCGAGGAATGTTATCACAAATGTCCAATAACTCTGACTTTCATTTTGGCAGGGTGTGCCACCTTTATAAAACTTTAACCTTCAACCTAACCAAGCTCATAACGTTAAAATAAGAACCCGGCAGGCGACACAAGTGTTCCGTGGAACACCCTTCTAGTATAATTATAAAACATACATCGCATTCTCGTAAGATTGAGATTTCAATTTCAAACGACCTTCATATTCTACTGACTGATTTTAAACAAACATGTGTTAAAGAAATGTGAAGCCATTTTAAATACATGAAGAGTATTTGAAAACAAAGCAAAACACACACGAACATTTATGCAAACTCATCTATGCTTTTCTATCTGACAAAAGTAACATTCATATGTTAACATACACGTTATCTTACAACTCGAATTTTAATATTAAAAGAAAATACATTAAACAAATACTTTATACCGAATGAGGCATCGGCCGACAATGATGTATATGTGTTTTAAGTGTTTACCCTTTTGCATTCAAACACGACTTTCACAAGGTTATACGAGTGACATTTTTATATATGATATGTCATTGCGAAGGTCAGACGGCAACATTTTCTATTTTTGAAATTGTACATGGGAAAAATATACTAGAAAACATCATCGTTTATCAAATTTAGAACATATAAACCCACAGGCCCGAATTAATCTAATGCTTTTTGTGTATTGATGAACCAGTTAATGAGGAAATGATCACAAACATAATTAAATACACTAATATAATCAATCAGAAATGGTAGCTAGATCGTTTTTTCCGCGTGTTCTCATATGGTATTGCCCAAACAGAACAAAATCAGCCTTAACATTATTAAGTTATTTATGCAAGACAAAAGATTTCACGAGATAACCACATACTAGCCATTACAATTCTCCCCAAGTAATAACAATAAATATTCATGGCCAGAAGAAGCTTGGTGTGACTTGTGTAAATTAAACTGACTAATATCGTTGTCGTCATGTCCGCCGCAAGCTATACTATTGAATTGATAGCGTAAACTGCTAACGACAGTGTACTAGTTAACGTAATTATTGATGAATACAGTTTTAAAACTAAACCACAATTTCTTTGATTTTAGGTTAATGTTTACTTTTCAATATAAAGACCAAGATAGCTTTCCTTTTTTCTCATAAAAAGGCCAACATCTATTGAAAACTATTTGTCAACATATATTTGTATATCTATATAATAGAAAAACAAATAATGAAAGCACAAAACATAACTTCTATTGTTTTCAGTCAGTGATCTGAAACTGTCAAATGATCATGTACATATGAATGACTAAAGCAAAACAAAAATTACTCAAAACGATGAATGCAACAAACGATGAATTTCATCTGTCATGAACAACTTGAAAAGGGAAATGAAAATAAAACTATGTGACTTTTAAAAAATATCATTTGAACTTTACCTGAAATTGCCGAACACAGTTACTTTTCTGTCGGCTTCGTCCTGTTTCCATGTGCGTTTAATTTAATAAAATGTATAAACTACCTATTATTAATTCATAGAATACCGATGTATTTAAAAATAATAAAACTTTATCCGCCATCTTGTTTACACATCCCGCTTGAGAGTATCTTGGTTACTCGAATGTAACCCCCGTCTGTGTTATTCCTGCGCGCACTTCGTTAATCCAACGATTTGAAAATACCGTGACACCTCAGCTTTTAGCAAAACCACGACATCCGTTAAATCTGCAGGGTTTTCGACAGGATGGTAGAGTTCATAGGGCGTCTAAGTCCAGCTGAGCAATATATTATACTAAGAGTTGCGGAGTACATTAATGAATATGTCTAAATGCATGTGTACTTATATCTCGGGATCGTGTCTATATTTGAAATAACAAGTTTTGCGTTAATGTAAACAATTGTAAATTTGACATTCAAAAGTATTAAAACAGTGTTAGAGCGCTTTACCTTAAAGGCGGATCAGTTCATAAATATAGTATATTGATATTAAATCACTTTCTGGAAATGGTGGGATATAATACAGCACTTTGATACAAGAATGTCGTCAACATTCCTGAGGTGTGATGCATCACACGTGAAGTTTTTCTGTAACAATTTATACATTTATACAATGGTTGAATATCGTCAACTAGTATACTCAGTAAATTTAAAAACGACACATTTGTGATTTTCTATTATTTTAAATACGCTGTTTTTTTTTATTCAAATCAGGATTGCATTTTATGCTAGTACACAAGTCTCTTTGCCCCAACGGTTGCCATATGGCAATAAACTAAAAATGCTAACAATTTGCTCCACTTCTTTCCGTTAAAACACATTTTGCACGAGCAATTCAATCCCACTCTAGAAATTCAAAAAAATACCACGTGTTGTATTTTAAAGGTACTGAGAGTAGCAATATCATATGCATTGCCTGACAAATTGTGTCGTTCTCGCCGTAATGGTTATGTCCCCTATTGTTGAATTCCACTGGAAGTGCATTAACAAAAGAAAAGAAACAGAACTCAAATAATCCTAAATAGTTTTAACTTTATCTTGCAGTTTAATATGTTTACACTTTTATCTAGACAGTGCTATACTTGAATAATGAATACAAACTTGATAACAGTGTTTACTGAAACATTTTCAGCTTATTATGTCATACTCAAGTGTAAACATAATAAACTGGAAGTTTCATGTAAAACTATTCAAGATCATTTGAGTTCTAATTTGTATCTTTCTCAAATGCAACCTCAATGGGATTACACAAAAGGGAGCAGAATGGTAAACTTTAGATGTCATAATCAGGAATAGCCTTGCATGCAAACGTGTCCAATCGGAACTGCCTCGTTGTGTTATATTTCGGCAGTATATACGTGTATATACATAGCTGATCATGACAGCCTTGACCTTTGACCTAAAATATAGTTAAATCAGCAGACGTCCACCTTCATACTTTCACCAAGGGTATTTGTATCTGTGAAGTTTCATAAGCGAATGTATGGGTTATACGTTGGCAGTTGACCCGCAAATTGCGTGTATGAATTTCAGGTCATAGCGACCTTGAACTTTAATCTGCTGACCCCAACGTCAACAGCCTTCAGAGCAATATATAGGTGAAGTTGTATAAGCCTATGTGTTATATATACTTCGGCAGTTTACCCGCACAGTATGTATAGGACTGTCAGGCCAAAAATACCTTGACCTTAAACCTTTAACTCTAATCTCTACAGCCATCCTTCTGTTACCAAGGGAAATATCTGTACAATTTCATGAGCCCTGGTGCCGTCGGCAGGTATTGTACAAAATGCGTGTATTTACGTAACTGGGCATGGCTTTCGTCTGTTACCAAAGGCAATATATATACAAAGTTTCACGAGCCTGGGTGCTATACGTCGGCTGTTATCGTGCAAAATGCGTGTATATACACAACTTGTCATGTCAACATTGATCTACTGGCCCGTCAACAGGATTCCTTCTGTTACCAAGGGCAATATATATGTGAAGTTTCATGAGCCTAGGTATTATTGATACACGCAACATACCTATATACATTATATTACTACTTCAAAGTAGCTATCCCACTAACAACAGCCAAATTGTATAAGATCTGTAAACCCTTCTAAACCTACTGATGACGAGGTCTATATATAACTTGCATATTTTGAGAATCCAAACTACCAACTGATAATTCATTTTAGGCAAAATCAATCACGGGTATTTATACTTTTAATCGGCACATATACATTATTATATGACCTGAACACTGGATAGAGTTTTGATAAATGCATTTGTTGCGTAATTTGTCTTGATTTGATGGATTAGTTTCTTTAAACTCGAACACATTTTGTTTTCACTTTTTTTTTTATTTCAAATGTTTTTTAGTTATTGCGGATAGCTTGGGGTATATAGTACTGGTTCTACCCAGGAAAAGGTGGGTGATCTGCCTCCATTATGGGAAAAAATACCCGTCAAATATAGCCTAAAATGTGCTGAAAATGACGTACAACAACATTCAACCATCAATCAATGCAAGCGTAAAGAATGACAGGCGTCCCTTTGTATGTGTAGTGGATAAATTCAACAGTGTTTTATTGGCGGCGCCTTGAGCGCGCACTTTTTAGCCAGTATGTTTTTGGAAAAAAATACGACTTATTGTCATCCCTAGATCGGCGTCTGTGTATTTGGTTAAGTTTTATGTTAAGGTGCACTTCTTTCAGTAACTATAACAGATACAGCTTTGACACTTTGCTTGAACATGCTATTTCCTGACGCAGGCCATGCAATACTAGTTTCCACCCAGGAAAATCTCATGATCAGCCCTACGTGGCACACACCTATGACACAAATCAGTGTCAAACATTCCAAAAACCGAACTGTATGATATCTTACCACTACAAACCACTTCTTCCGAATATGTGTCCACCTACCCCAGCCATTTGTCATAATACACATTTCACTGATCATATTAGCTTCTTTTTTGATATTTTTTTTGCTTGATTCAAACTACCTCAACATTCTAAAAATCTTCATAACATTCTAGAAATATATATCATCAGCAGTTAATCCAAACATTAAATATGTTTTCATATCTTAAGTATGTGCCTTTGTTCTCAAGTTACTATTGCTTACTGTTGCCATATAACTTTTCATACTTTTTAAAATATTTCTACATTTTTATTGTTATATAATAACAATTTGCAAATAAATACACATGTTTTTTTTTTCCCTTTGAAAAAATTCTGCGCCCCTTGTATAAATCTGCTTTCAGGGGAGATAACATGAATAGTGTACATATGTTTAAGATAACGACAGTTATCTTTCATAGCTAGCATTTTGAGCATCAACAATGCATCGTCACGTTTGATTGATTACGCTATGGTGGCTGATATGTGCCATCTCGTCTTTTCTTTATTTCGCTACAAAATAACGCCGGGCGAAAAAACGCCGGGCGAAATAACGAAAAGACGGAAAAATGCAGGGCGAAATAACGAAAAAACGCCGAGCGAAAAGACGAGAAATAGTCAAAACGCCAGGCGAAAATTCCTTCCTTCCTTCCTTCCTTCCTTCCTTCCTTCCTTCCTTCCTTCCTTCCTTCCTTCCTTCCTTCCTTCCTTCCTCCCTCCCTCCCTCCCTCCCTCCCTCCCTCCTCCCTCCCCCTCCCTCCCTCCCTCCCTCCCTCCCTCCCTCCCTCCCTCCCTCCCTCCCTCCCTTCCTTCCTTCCTTCCTTCCTTCCTTCCTTCCTTCCTTCCTTCCTTCCTACCTGTATCGTTTGAAACCTTGTCGCATCTTACCGATGCGCGTTCGAATCTCACTGGGAGCTAGGCTTGTAAGTGAGGGAGGTATATACTAGGTACTGGTTCTACTCAGGAATAAGTTGGTGGTCTGTTGGTGATCTGTCTCCACCACTTACAACAATCGACATGGTGTAGGAACCTCAAACGTGAAAAATGTCACAAATGTAAAAACGGTTACAAATGTAAAAAAAAGTCACATATGTAAAAACATACGACAAATGTAACACGTTTGTAAAAAAAATAAAAGTGACAAAAGTGAAAAAAAAAGTTAACAAATGTAAAAAAAAAAAAGTTACATATGTAAAAAAAAAAGAACACAAATGTAAAAATACATTTTTAAACGTTCATTTTTTTTAGCTCTGTTGGTCAAAGGTCATGACCATGACGTGGTGTGGCGTCCGTCCGTCCGTCTTACCGTCCGTCCGCCCGTAATATTTTGTCCGTGGCGACTTCTCCTCAGACACCGCTTGGCCAATTTTGACGAAGCAACACATGGATAATAATTAAATGACTTGCTCTTTAGATTTGCTAGCATTATGTCCAATTCGGCCGCCATTACCATATATTATCAAAACCTTAAACAGTCTTCTTCTAAAGAACCAGTGGACATATTTCGACAATTTTTGTTTTAAAATGATCGCCAACGCCTAGCCTATCAGATCTCTTCAAATAAAGTCCCTCGGATAAAACATGATCGTGCCCCGGGCGTCCAAAATTTGTATATTGAGATTTTACATGTTTTTCAAAGACTTATATGGGGAAAAAACATTAAAAACCCTTCTTCTCTGAAAACACAAGATACAGAGCTCTCATGCATTACATGTAGCATCAGTTTATATCTTCTACTAAGTTTGTCAAATGGTAACCCTGGTGTCCAGTTTAGCCCCGCTCCAGGGCTCACAGTTTTACATAGGCTTATATAGGGGGAAAAATCTTCTTCTCTGAAACTACAAGAGCCAGAGGTTTAATATTTTGCATTAACTATAAGCGTATGGTCCTCTAACCAAGCCTGTTCAAATGGTGATCCTGGGGTCACATTTAGCCGCCCCCCAGAGGTCACATGTTTTACATAGACTTAGATTATCAGCTGATAATGAACACGACACAATAATTCAAGATTACGTTTATTAGCAAACTAACTTTAAAGAACGAATGTGATATTGATCAAGTGCTAATGCACATCTGTTGTTGGACACTGCAAATGTTTCCATGAATATTAATTGATCCTTATTATCACACTTACAGGGGACATCGCCTATTCAATTTGGATTAAATTATTAAATGAGGCTCTACCTATATACATGCTATTTTAATATATTAAAGTGACTGGATGTCATCTGGAAAAAGCATAGGAAAAAATACACATACGACTAAAACCATGTGATTGAGTTTTATATTCAATGGACATAAGTATGCACTACATTAGGACATATTTTTGTGTTGTTTTAGTCAATTCTTACAAATATATATTTCTTATGTGCCCCCTCCCACCCCCACCCCCCCGCCGTTTCCTCCTTTTTTCATCCGATCTTCAAGTTACCTCACACCCCATTCCACCCCAAACCCGATTTTTTTTTTTATTTTTTTTATTTTTTACATATTTCTGTGTTATTTTCGTTTATCAATTCTACACCTATAGCTGTGTTGCGCCCCAGCCCCACCCCCATCCCCCACCCATCATCACCACCACCGCAATTTTTCATGAACGGACGGGCATCTGGGTAGAACCACCGACGTTCCGCAAGCCAGCTGAGTAGCTTCCTTCCATAGAGATTCCTAGGCCCCTGAGGCATCGAACCTACAGCAAGTTGACTCTAACCAACCACTCTGAAACGGACGCCCCGAATAAATTATAAAAAGGCGCACATAAGCAAATTCCAGTTGGCAGCAGTACGTTGTTACTATGTGAACATTTGGAAATCTGTTGAATGGAATGGCTGGCCGTAGGGTGGTGTTGGGACTCTGTTCGAAGTCTTTGGTAAAAGAGGGACTGTCAGGATTCCAGTGTATACTCAGTTGTTGGGCCCTCTGTAACCAATGCGGCGTCTCTGGTCGTAGATTATTTTAAAGCAGTTGAAGCTGCCCTTTGATAATTTAAAGGGCTCTATAAAGATTTAATATTGTAGGGCAAATAGTTCCAAGAATGACATCCGATAAATATGTTTTCATGATCAGGTCAGAGTGACCTTGACATTTGACCTACTACTATGAACGCAATAGGGTAGTTGTTGCAAAAAATGGATACTACATGTAATTGTATGCTTCAAGATTGAAGGTATAATAGTAAATAAATTACAGCGCAAGATACGTTTTTGGATTGATTGGGTTAGTGTGACCTTAACCTTTTTGACCTACTGACCCTAAAATTAATATTTTAACACGGGTATTATTTCTGTAAGTTTCAAGATGGCTTTATACTTACAATTTACAGGTTGGAGAATGTTTCTCAGGATTCGGCATTTGTCAGTTCCAAGTGTCCTTGGTGACCTACTGAACCCCAAAACAATAGGCTTCCTCCTCTCACTACGGACAATGCACACTTTTACTACCCTTAAGGCCAGATTGTATACTTTTGAAGTTGTCATGTGGAATGCTTATGTGCATATACGGTCATGGTGACCTTGACATTTGTCTTTCAATCCCCAAAAGCAAAAGGGTTCCTTCCCTTACCGAAGGCAATTTGCCTATAAAGTTACATGAGTTACACGAGGTTTTATACTCCTGGAGTTATCACTTGGAATATGTATACCCTATGAGGTTATTGTGACCTTGACCTTTAACCTAGTGAACTCAAAATCAACAGAGATCCTCCTCCGACCAAGGGCATTGTATCTATAAGTTTTAAGATTAGTGTCGTGTTTTTGAAGTTATCACGTGGAATAAATATAGCCACATGAGGTCATAGCGACCTTCACCTTTAACCTACTGACCCCAAACACAATAAGTTCCACTTCTCACCAAGGACTATGTACCTAAGAAGTGTCATGAGTGTTATGGTTTCAGTTATAGCTTGGAATGCATATTGTCATACAAGGTTATGGTGACCTTGACCTTTGACTGCCTAGACCCCAAATCAAGTGTTCCTATTCTCACCTAGGGAAATATACATGACGTTTCTTGATGGTGGCTTTTGAAATCATGCTACATAATTTATATTTCCATAAAGGCATGATGACCTTGTCCTTCAACTATCCAAAACAATGAGGTTCTTTCTTTCTACAAGCGCAATGTACCTGTTTGGGTGTTATAGTTTCAAAATTGTCGCCTGGAATGAGTAATTGTTTATGGATGACCCCATACCATTCGCGTATAAAAAAAAGTACAAGAGAGACAACTACCATCAGTGTATTTTCAGACGGTAGAATAGCCATTTCTACTGAGACATAGCGAAAGCGTGGGCTCCTCATTGAAAAGTTAAATTGATTCTAAAATAGATAATATTTTCAACAGTTTTATCAATTGAATATACATGTCATCATAACTTCTACCAGGAACCTACTTTTCTTAACTCCCAGTTTCTTTCTGCAATTCTGAAATAGTTTGACTATTTGGGGGGAAATGAAAACCAAAAGTAGAGTTTTACCATATAAAAAGATTTATTCCAAAACATGTTTTTTTCATAAGAATTCCATCGAATTTCATGTCATGCCTATACAGTATTGATCAACATGAAAAACACGATCATTCTGACAACTACTTAGGCTAGATGGGTGTCTTTTGGTGCACGTGTAACACGAAGAGTGATTCCAATAGATCACTTTCCAATAGATCACCTTGAGCCTTCAGCTCAGATGATCTAAAAAGAACATGGGATGGGGATCACCGTTTTGATGACCTTGACTGCGATCTTTACTTATTTCTTGTAGCTATGTGGCTTGAGTCATCATGTGTAAGTTTTATGAATAAGTGAAATTATGCAATAATACCTGATTATATAATTTGACTCTAGGTTAACATAGTGCCTGTACTTAGCAAAAACTGAACGATGCCTTCGTATTTGTTGCCATAGTAAAATTAACACATACTCATATGTCTCTACTTTTTATTTGAAAAGGCAAGACAAAAATGCAACACTCAAACATCAAGAAAAAGCAAAGCAAATGTTTCACAGAATAATGCATTTCATTATTAAAGGGACTGTTGGTAATTTTCATGTTTAGTACGAACGCTTTAAAGACACATTTCCCAACGCTACTTGGTCAGTGAAAAAGCATGGGAAGCTTGAATATTTACAGCCAGCACGCTTCATGGCTGATCAACTCAGGTATATAAATTGAGGCCACTCTTATTTTTTTATTTTTAAGCATTGCTATATTGAGGGTAAAAATAGCTGAGGTGATCTAGAAATAGGCTCGAAATATGTCTTTAAGTCTTATCCTTGAATACAAGTACAACAAGAGGTCAATGGCCTTGAAGCTCTACTGATAGGTATTGATAGCTAGATCAGCATTCCTGTGAAGTTTCATAAAAAATCTGTCAAGTAGGTTCAGAGTTTTTTTTACTATATAACTCTATGTAAACAAAGATGACCACTGGCAGCCATGTTAAATGTCAACCATGTCATGCTGATCATTTTATAAAAAGTCCCATATCAATATCACTTACAGTTTTCAAGAAGTAGTCGCTACAAACATTTTATAAAACATCTATTTTTAGCCGTGACGACCATCTTGAATTTCCGGCCGACCTGAAATTTTGCTAGGATCAACTAGACATCAAGAGCAACATTTCTGTGAAGTTTCATGAACATCCGTTAAGTAGTTTCAGAGGAGTATAGTCGCTACAAATTTTTACTATACAAACTCTATGTAAACAAAGATGGCCACTGGCAGCCATGTGTTACGTCGAACAACATCATATCATGATGATCATTTTAGAAAAATCTCATATCAATATCAGTTACAGTTTTCAAGAAGTAGTCGCTATAAACTTGTTTTTTAAAGCTATTATTAGCTTTGGCGGCTATGTTGGAGTTCACATCAACGTGATATTTTGCTAAGTTCAACTAGACGTTATGGACAATATTCCTGTAAAGTTTCATGAAAATACATCTAGTAGTTTTGGAGGAGTAGTCGCTACAAAAATAGTTTAGGGACGGACGGATGACGCACCATGTCATGGTCATGACCTTTGATCAACTAAGCTAACAAAAATTAACATTTAATAATGCATTTTTACATTTGTGTTCTTTATTTTTTACATATGTAACTTTTTTTTTTTTTTACATTTGTTAACTTTTTTTTTCACTTTTGTCATTTTTTTTTTTTACATATGTCACCAAACGTGTTACATTTGTCGTATGTTTTTACATATGTGACTTTTTTTTTTTACATTTGTAACCGTTTTTACATTTGTGACATGTTTCACGTTTGAGGTTCCTACAGATGGTCTGTATCCGCCATTAAAAATATTCGACGTCATACAAAGCCTAACATGTGCTGAAAAAGATGCAAAACACCAAAAACAAACAAACAAACAAACAAACAAACAAACAAACAATTGATTGATTGATAACTTTGATTGATTGATTGATTGATTGATTGATTCATTCATTGATTGATTGATTGATTGATTCATTGATTGATTCATTCATTCATTCATTCATTCATTCATTCATTCATTCATTCATTCATTCATTCATTCATTCATTCATTCATTCATTCATTCATTCATTCATTCATTCATTCATTCATTCATTCATTCATTCATTCATTTTTCTTGTGCAGCTGTATAGTAAGCAAGTAAGCATTAGAGGAGGACTGTTACAAATTAGTGTATAAAACGTGTACACCGCCACACATTGTCCAGATCATCTGCGACGCTTGCTTATTTTCAAGCTAAACGTCCAGAACTGTTCTTTTAAAAAATATGTGACGCGGCAGCCATTTTACCGAGATTCTGGTATCGTTTCTGATTGGCTTATACAGACGCACCTTTTAGCCAAAATATACAAAACGGCAGAAAGACAATACATTTTATAAATAGACAAAGAAGGAAACTTCATCGGTATATCGGCAAACTAAAAGCGGATGGTCAGAAATACTTCAATAAAAAAAAAAAAAAAATTACGTTCATGTGCTTCGGTTTCAAATTTGTTTCTACACAAATGGTCAAGACGCTTGTATTTACAACAAGCGTCGAAGATGATCAAGACTACGCTACATAACTAAACCTAAGGGTATTGTACTAGTCTCGATCATCTTCAGGGCTTGATTGTAAATACAAACGTATTGCCCTTTGCGCAGAAAGAAATTTAAAACCGGAAACACATATCCGTAAGTATTTTTTTTTTATTATAGTATGTTTGACCTCCTACATTTAGTTCGTCGATATAAGGATGAAGTTCCACTCTTTGTTTATATATTTATTTATTTCTGTCGTTCTGTATATCTTGGATAGAATGTGCGCCTATCAGAAACGATACCCGAATCTCGGTAAAACAGCTGTCGTTTTAAAAAAATGTTAGATGAAAGGTTCTAGACGTTTGTCTTGAAACAAAACAAAAACGTCGCAGATGATCTAGATTAGCTATTAACTCCCTACTGGCAATTGCCGAGCACAACATAATACAATTTTAAAAAACATCGATAAACACAAGCTGAAAGATGACATATATCATGAAGGATTTATTAAATTGCTATAATAATATTACTGAGTAAATTATTATTACACCCGTGCAAATGCTTGTGAATCAAAACTCCCTTGGGGAAAAATCGCTGTAGTTTGAGACTTTTGATAAAACTAATTATTCATTAAGTAAAGCCTATACCATGTTTCCTTATTTCCACACTCTAAGACTTATAAAAGAGGATATCTTTGCTTTAGGATACATCTGCAGTGATAAGAAAACTCCATGTTTCTATAAGGTTTTAAGCCCCACGTGTTCGGATAGATATATATAGTGTTTGTATTTTATAATTTTCGAAGGGGTCACATACATATGAGCGAGAAAAAAAAAGTTAGTTTATTATTGTATTGTTCCCAATTACAGGTCTTGGTTATTCTGAGCAAGGTCCGCATCGGTTACGTTACAGAAGGCTGTACAGTAAGCCTTTGGCAAAATAAAAGGCGGTGTAACAGCCAAAGTAAGCTGGTTTCCACATGCGTGTTTTCCAAAGCGAAAGATGTTTGACGCATATGCTTTCCAAATTCAGATTTTTCCACTTAAAGATGGTGTGAAACTTATCGTATGGACCCAGGTTGTTTATCCCTTTCGCTGCCACTGTCGAATACATCCATTTTTACGACCAGTGTAAACCCAGATCAACTTAGTAAGTATGTTTTCCATAACACTTAATATATAAAAAACATCACTGAAAGGTTTGAATTCAAATTTTAGCAGACGACATTTGAAATTTGGCGATGATGAAAGGGTTAAATGAACGATTACTGTTGTATATCTGTATACGTCTTCCTTGTGCAAACATACTGGAAACTAAATGTGTATGTACACATGATGTAGTGTATATACTGTTATAATATCACTATCGTTGTTTTTTTCTTCTCTATTTGTTTATTTTGTTTTGTTTTGAAAGACGCTGCGTCTAAAGATGTATCGCCTCTCACCGCTGCAGGTTCGAATTCAACTGGGGTAGTTTCTACCCAGGAAAAACTGCGAGCTCGAATTATCAAGTGAGAAAGTGTTGATTCTTACGGATGGCTGAAAGAAAAACAGTACTGGTTCTACACAGGAAACAATGGGGTGGTCAGTATCTACCACAAAATAATCGACCGTCATAGATGGCCTAACATGTGCTAACAATGACGTGTTTTGTGTTTACTGTTAGATATATGTGGTCTTCCTCCACCAGTGGAAGCTGGAAAGTCGCCATATGACCTTAGCTGTTGGTGCGACTATAAATCCAATTCAATTCAATTCAATTATATGACGAAGGGAAATAAACCTATACATGTTAGCTTACATATAGCGCCAGAGTTGACTCCCTTGATATGTTACACAATGTATTTAATTCACACAGCCAATAGCGAATTAAATTAATCGGTTGGTAAATAAAATTAATAATGTGTTACTGTTATTAAGATGTTAGTTAAAAACATCAATGATCGATTTGTTCAGAATGAGGTTTCAATCTTTGGCGTTTTGGTGTTGCATTTGATTTCTAAATGAGATTTTGTGTCATGTATTGATTTATTGCATTTGTGTTGAACGTGTCTCTAGTTACAATCCTATAGTATTTGTCCATTAAAAGATTTTGTTTTCATCATACAATATAATTATTCAGTAAGTTGTTTCTCCTATCTTAATATAAGATGGCAAAACACCATATTGGCTATCAGTTACGCAAATGAAGTGAAACAGTGTTGGCTTCTCTGTGCTTTGGTATTTCCCTCGCCCACACACCCTCGATATATCAGGATATTGTGTACTCATTACAATATCTAATAACTGTATTTCCTGTCCATTTCCAATTAAAGACAGTCGTGTCGATTCACCCTTAACTTAGCTAATCTGAATGTGCACAGTTTGTGTCATTTTTTGAAGTTGAACAATCCTCCGTGGTGCCACTGAGTTTCGTAGGTGTGTTCTTGGGCAAGACACTTTTCCTTAGCCTCGTTCGTCGGATGAGGACCGAGATTCTGGGAGCATCAGTGTAACACTTGAGATGCAAGAATAGAAAGAACATAACCTGGCAAAAGAAAATGCAACCGATTCAAAATAACACAGAAATTCATCATAATAAGTGTCAAAGACACTGATTTAAGACATATAATAACTTGTTTATAAATATAAACAGACAAAATGTTTACATGATATATAAAATGCGTGTAAACATGGATGTTACATATGATCTTCACTATGTTTTCCAGTAGTTCATATATATCAGATAAACAATGTTTCTACCATCGTGATGTATAAAGCCTCATAGCTTCTATCGGATTAGCCACCTTTATGTATACTGACAGGAAAAAGAAACGCAGGGTGCGTATTTCCGCTATATATTGCATAATTATACTGCACACTTTATTCCATATATATTCCAAGGAAATCCCAAGATGTTTTGTAAAAAAAAAAACTGCAGTTAGAGAAAGGACACAACTGTGATGTTGTAGACGTTTTAATCACAGTACACGCTGTAACAAGAAATTCATAAATGCTGAAGTTTCTCTTTGAAAAATTGAGCCAGTTCAGTACTGTATTTAATGTTAAGTGATTGCAACATTTAAAGCCTAAGTTTGCTCACCTGCTTGAGCCAAATGCGCATTCTGACGATAATGCAACTTTAAAGGGGTAACCATTGGTGTGTTCAGTGCTGTTTAAACCTCTTTCTAAAAGGACAGGCCTAATGTCGCCCTGTACCATTCGATTAGCAGTAGCATATTAAACATACAACATATAGCGGAAATACGCACGCTGCGTTTGTTTTTCCTTTCAGTATATACATGTACTCGGTTACTACGCGTTCAGGTTTGCAGTCAGGAAGTATACTTCCGGGTCGTAGGGTGCTAAAATAGTTCCTTGAAAAAAACCAAAGTTTCTAGTTGGCATGTGTTTTTCCCAAGATAAGTTTTTATTTCATTGTTAAATATAACCTGAGGTTAAAGTAGTATGTCTGTTGTCATGAATAGTAAGTATTTTACTGTGTTTGTCAGGATTATTTTTTTGGAGAGTATGAGCACAGAGGTTAGGCAGAGATGTGGTTTTGACAGATGTTTATTTCAAAATACGCACAGTGTGAATGAATTACGCGAAATGTTGAAAAACTGAATCGGTGTTTTATTACAGATATGGGACCGTTTGCTAGCCAAATGTGTTTAATACACAGAATAAAAGTGTATTTAAGCGAACGAATGTTGTGGAACTTGTGACTGATCTCCAAATATAGCCTATATTGCATGGTGTTCTATGGGCTGATTTTCACCGGTCTGACACCTTCAACACTTATATCCACCATAATAATAGATCCACAGGATTCAGCTAAATACATGGTTGGTATCATGTGATATTCGTCAAAGCGTAGCACATATGTAGAACATGCTAGATGTCATCAGTTAAAGGCGTGCTTAATGCGAATAAATAAATTGGTAGAATTCAGTTAAATTAAACACGTGTTTCTGCTATGTTCCACCAGCTAATAACCAACCTGACTTAACTGATCCATAAATGATAATAATGCCTTTAAAACATACATCCAGTATGTTATTAAAGCAAGGTTGTATAGCAATGCATTTAAAAAACGGATGTCATTAAACATGCATTTAACACAGTCCTTGATACCGAACATCGTCTTGATGCCGTACAACATAACATGCTTCTAAAGACAGATTTAAAGATCGGACAAGGAAAGCAGCATTCAAGGACGACAGTCAACCACAAAACACAGAAACAAACACGCAAACAGACAAACGAGAAGGCAATGCATGCTTAATCTAAGTTTATTGGTTGATGACTTAACGGTAACATCCAACTGAAATGAGTTTTAAATTGCTGTAAAACACATTTTATGTCTTGTCTGTCACCAGATCGTCAGAGAGAAGTTTTTGAAAAAGTAGAGATACAAATTTATCAGGAAAAGCAGCTTTCAAGGACTACAGTCAACCACAAAAACACACAGAAACAAAGAAAAGAAAAATGGAAAAAGGCCGCTTTTAAACCAGGTTCTAGGGTGAACCAAACCTCACTCTTACCCTATTGTCATCCCAATAAACGGGACGCCGTATTAACAGTTGATGTTAACAATCCTTAACAATATATACGAGAATATTATAAAGAACTGCAAAAATGAGAAAATTGTTTCGATAGAAACCGCAATGAACTAAATCAAATGATCAACTTAAAAAGTCAACAAACAGGGCCCATATCATTACGTGGTCCGAGTATTAACTTTCATACCCCATCCAACCCCTTCTCCAAGAAGCGAAAAGGGGTTGGCTAGGGTATGAAATAAAACCTTAATTTCGGCTTAAAAAGTTTGCATATTGTCAAATTAAAAGATTTAATAGGTAATTTTAAACAGGTTATCGCATTTTTCAGTAAACAAAAAAGTTTTTAAACGTGTTTTATTGTCGAAATATACTTTATAAAATCCTGGTCATATAAGCTTACACATCGCTTAATGGAATTAAAGCCGGACCACGTAATGTAAAGCAACTTAAGTGGAAAATATCACTAAAGTCAAAATTTAAGATTTTTACATATTTTTAAATATCCTTATTAACCTCTCAGGGACACTACAAACCATCTATTTTAAGATATTTAGCTGTAGGTTTTATTAATCCATGACCTTATTAACAATATTAAAAATACGTCTTAAATCGATAGAAAAGGGTATTTAATGTTTTTGTTTTTTTTATAATATTTAACTTAAGATATTGCTAAGAAGCGTTATGAATACGGACCAGGAAACTACACAATATGAAGAGTTATGAATACGGACCAGGAAACTACACAATATGAAGCGTTATGAATACGGACCAGGAAACTACACAATATGAAGCGTTATGAATACGGACCAGGAAACTACATAATATGAAGCGTTATGAATACGGACCAGGAAACTACACAATATGAAGAGTTATGAATACGGACCAGGAAACTAAACAATATGAAGAGTTATGAATACGGACCAGGAAACTACACAATATGAAGAGTTATGAATACGGACCAGGAAACGACACAATATGAAGCGTTATGAATACGGACCAGGAAACGACACAATATGAAGCGTTATGAATACGGACCAGGAAACTACACAATATGAAGAGTTATGAATACGGACCAGGAAACTACACAATATGAAGAGTTATGAATACGGACCAGGAAACTACACAATATGAAGAGTTATGAATACGGACCAGGAAACTACACAATATGAAGAGTTATGAATACGGACCAGGAAACTACACAATATGAAGCGTTATGAATATGGACCAGGAAACTACACAATATGAAGCGTTATGAATACGGACCAGGAAACTACACAATATGAAGCGTTATGAATACGGACCAGGAAACTACACAATATGAAGCGTTATGAATACGGACCAGGAAACTAAACAATATGAAGAGTTATGAATACGGACCAGGAAACTACACAATACGAAGAGTTATGAATACGGACCAGGAAACTACACAATATGAAGCGTTATGAATACGGACCAGGAAACTACACAATATGAAGAGTTATGAATACGGACCAGGAAACTACACAATATGAAGAGTTATGAATACGGACCAGGAAACTACACAATATGAAGAGTTATGAATACGGACCAGGAAACTACACAATATGAAGAGTTATGAATACGGACCAGGAAACTACACAATATGAAGAGTTATGAATACGGACCAGGAAACTACACAATATGAAGCGTTATGAATACGGACCAGGAAACTACACAATATGAAGAGTTATGAATACGGACCAGGAAACTACACAATATGAAGAGTTGTGAATACGGACCAGGAAACTACACAATATGAAGCGTTATGAATACGGACCAGGAAACTACACAATATGAAGAGTTATGAATACGGACCAGGAAACTACACAATATGAAGAGTTATGAATACGGACCAGGAAACTACACAATATGAAGCGTTATGAATACGGACCAGGAAACTACACAATATGAAGAGTTATGAATACGGACCAGGAAACTACACAATAGGAAGCGTTATGAATACGGACCAGGAAACTACACAATATGAAGAGTTATGAATACGGACCAGGAAACTACACAATAGGAAGAGTTATGAATACGGACCAGGAAACTACACAATATGAAGTGTTATGAATACGGACCAGGAAACTACACAATATGAAGAGTTATGAATACGGACCAGGAAACTACACAATATGAAGCGTTATGAATACGGACCAGGAAACTACACAATATGAAGAGTTATGAATACGGACCAGGAAACTACACAATATGAAGCGTTATGAATACGGACCAGGAAACTACACAATATGAAGAGTTATGAATACGGACCAGGAAACTACACAATATGAAGAGTTATGAATACGGACCAGCAAACTACACAATATGAAGAGTTATGAATACGGCCCAGGAAACTACACAATATGAAGCGTTATGAATACGGACCAGGAAACTACACAATATGAAGAGTTATGAATAAGGACCAGGAAACTACACAATATGAAGAGTTATGAATACGGACCAGGAAACTACACAATATGAAGAGTTATGAATACGGACCAGGAAACTACACAATATGAAGAGTTATGAATACGGACCAGGAAACTACACAATATGAAGCGTTATGAATACGGACCAGGAAACTACACAATATGAAGAGTTATGAATACGGACCAGGAAACTACACAATATGAAGCGTTATGAATACGGACCAGGAAACTACACAATATGAAGAGTTATGAATACGGACCAGGAAACTACACAATAGGAAGAGTTATGAATACGGACCAGGAAACTACACAATATGAAGTGTTATGAATACGGACCAGGAAACTACACAATATGAAGAGTTATGAATACGGACCAGGAAACTACACAATATGAAGCGTTATGAATACGGACCAGGAAACTACACAATATGAAGAGTTATGAATACGGACCAGGAAACTACACAATATGAAGCGTTATGAATACGGACCAGGAAACTACACAATAGGAAGAGTTATGAATACGGACCAGGAAACTACACAATAGGAAGAGTTATGAATACGGACCAGGAAACTACACAATATGAAGAGTTATGAATACGGACCAGGAAACTACACAATATGAAGAGTTATGAATACGGACCAGGAAACTACACAATAGGAAGAGTTGTGAATACGGACCAGAAAACTACACAATAGGAAGAGTTGTGAATACGGACCAGGAAACTACACAATATGAAGTGTTATGAATACGGACCAGGAAACTACACAATATGAAGAGTTGTGAATACGGACCAGGAAACTACACAATATGAAGAGTTGTGAATACGGACCAGGAAACTACACAATATGAAGAGTTGTGAATACGGACCAGGAAACTACACAATATGAAGCGTTATGAATACGGACCAGGAAACTACATAATATGAAGAGTTGTGAATACGGACCAGGAAACTACACAATATGAAGAGTTGTGAATACGGACCAGGAAACTACACAATATGAAGAGTTGTGAATACGGACCAGGAAACTACACAATATGAAGCGTTATGAATACGGACCAGGAAACTACACAATATGAAGAGTTATGAATACGGACGAGGAAACTACACAATATGAAGAGCTGTGAATGCGGACCAGGAAACTACACAATATGAAGAGTTGTGAATACGGACCAGGAAACTACACAATATGAAGCGTTATGAATACGGACCAGGAAACTACACAATATGAAGAGTTATGAATACGGACCAGGAAACTACACAATATGAAGAGTTATGAATACGGACCAGGAAACTACACAATATGAAGAGTTGTGAATACGGACCAGGAAACTACACAATATGAAGAGTTATGAATACGGACCAGGAAACTACACAGTATGAAGAGTTGTGAATACGGACCAGGAAACTACACAATATGAAGAGTTATGAATACGGACCAGGAAACTACACAATATGAAGAGTTGTGAATACGGACCAGGAAACTACACAATATGAAGAGTTGTGAAGACAACTTATTAAAATAACAAAGATGCATGCTATTCTGATTATTTCGTGTTTTTCTTTCTTTTAGATTTAAATCTTTTCTGCTAGATTTAAATCTTTACTTTAGAAATGTAATACATAATGACCAAAATTTATGACACGAGAGATGGTTTCCTTTTCATCAACGTTAATTATCCCCCCCCCCCCAATAAGATGTACACCAGTTCACCGAGCATCTTATGACGTATATTGACGGAACAAGTATTTTTTGAGATACTCGTGTTATTGATTCTATTCCAAAACTTGTCGCAGATTTGTTTTTGTATTACTATGAAAGAAATTTCATGTTGAATCCTTCATCAGATATTCAGCAATTATCAGCGAAGCCTTTGATTACACATTTCTGTATCTGGATGATATATTGAACATTGACAACATTTTCTTTTCTAATATGGTTAATAATTTCTTTCGTAAAGAACTTCACTTGAACAAAGATAACATTTCTGATACTGTCGCTTCTTTTGGCAATTTAATTAACCTTTTCCTTGATTAAAAATGGAGAAATAATAAGTAAAATCTATGACCAGAGAGATGATTTAAATTTTGGCATTGCTTATTATCTCAACTTAGATGGGAAAATTTCCTGAGCAACTTTTTGTGGAGTACACGTTTCTCAACTTATTCGTTGTTCTAGAGTGGAGTTGAGGACTTTCTTATTCGTAACTTTTCCTAAATTGAAAAAGCTAATCCACCAGTGTTACAATTACCATAAGTTTCGAAAAATACTTCTTTTTTTATTACCGTAACCTGATTTACTTAAAAACTATAAAAGTAATTTAAGAACTCTTCTCCGCCAAGGACTATCACAACCTGACTTCTGTGGTGACGTGGTTTATGAATTCCGTTAGATCCTTGGTCATGATCCTTTCATACATAAAAAGTTTATCAAATAAACAATGGCCCTATCCTTTTGAAACGCATTGCATGTTTAATGGTTGACCCATGCAACAGTTTGTCACTATACTTTGCTTATGTGATAACCCGACATAGCGTAGGCTATGATGTTGTCAACCTTAATCCTGAAAGGGAGGGCAGCGTTGAATATTGTTTTTCATTCTTGTCTTGTTGTTTATTCTCTTGTTGCTCTGGTTTCTGCTAATTCATTGAGTACTTGCTTTGTGTCTTCTTAGTATTGCGTGTGCTTTATTCATATATACATGATCATCTCTGTGGTTTACTTATACATCATATTACTGCTGCCTTGTTTGTAAGAGGAAACAGTCTGACGGGGATTTCTTTATTTACACTGTCCCGTCTATTTATGTAAGCGTGAATGAAAGATAGTAAAATGAAAGGCGAAATTTATCTTTCTAAGCAAAAGATATCTCTGCAAGATAAGGATGCGTTTTTGGCCATAATTATTTGCAGAAAATGTGTATACTTCTTCAGAAACAGTAAATGTATGCATACGGGGAGGTTACTCGATTAAAACATTTTTATAATATATAACGGTACTCTGACACAGAATTTTGAGTTATTTTAAGGATGTAGGTTAAACGATACTTATTATAGGGTAAACTGTTTGACGATCTAAATAACGGTACTTACAAACGCTTAAGCTGTTTTCACGAGTTTGGTAATGTCGTCACTTTTATTGAGTGAACTGTTGTACAAATAGATAACGGTACTCACCGAAACGTGAGTAGTTTTAAGGATGCTGGTAACGGTATTTATTGTTGAGTAAACTGTAGAAATAGAAAACGGTACTTAAAAAGCTTCAACTGTTTTCCCAATCTAGGTAACGATACTTATTATTGAGTTAGTCTTTTTGTTTGTGAAGACATAGATAACGGTAATCACAAATGCTTGATTTGGTTTAACGATCTTGTTAAGGACAAATTTCGAGCCTATTGTATTTGGTGGGGGGTGGGGGTGGGGGGGGGGGGGGGGTTGGGGTTGGGGGTTTGGGGAGAATTTCTTTAGGTAACTGTAAATCACGGTTAGCTATACAATTTCATG
>JAWPHD010012148.1:0-78147 GCA_037043455.1 Cyrtodaria siliqua
TAGTTGCCTATATCATCACCATGTTCTGGTTGAATGATATTTGAAAGAGTTATGGCCCCTTGTGCATAAACTTTATCTTTAGCCAGTAGAGTGTCCGGAGGCCCTCTTTGGCCTCTTGTTTTTGAAATTCATTCGTTTTTTTTATAAAATAAAAAAAAAAATTGTGTTTTTTTTTGTTAATGCCGTGTTGGATTTGACGAAACATTGCTATGATTTCTAGTTGTGCCTATTGCGTTTTTTCTTGGTTCGTTGATTTTTGACATTTTTACTTTAAATTCTTGTCATCGCTACTCCTCCTAAACACCTTGTTGGATTTTAACGAAACTTGGCAGGAAGCAACGGTAAGATGTCTAGCTGTGCATATCACGCTTTTGTTCCAGTTCGTTGATTTTTGACAGAGTTATGGCCCATTGACATTTTTACTTTAAATTTCTTGTCGGTGCTACATTTCTTAAAGTGCTTGTTGGATTTCTACGAAATTTGTCAGGAAGCCTCAGTATGATGTCTAGTTATGCAAAGCACGGTATATCAATATAATCTTGGACAAGTTCGAAAGCTAGATCGTTTTAGACCTTGATTTGTTGAAAAATCCTCTTTTGTATTTTCCTTTGTTAAATCTGTAGTTACTTCATTTTTAGCTCTACTGGCCGAAGGCCAGCAGAGCTTATGGGATGCCGAGTTGTCCGTCGTCCGTCCGTCCGTCGTCCGTCCGTCGTCCGTCCGTCCGTTGTTAACTTTTGTCTCGTTAAGACGATAGGGCCTTCATTTTTCATTCGATCTTTACCAAACTTTAACAGGTTGTTAATATCAATAAAAGCTCGGATGAGTTCGAAAACCAGCCAGATCGGACAAGTAACAGCGGAGTTATGGCCCTTGATTTAGTTAAAAATGCTATATTGCTCAATTTTGCCTCGTTAAGACAATAGGGCCTTCATTTTTCATCCTATCTTTACCAAACTTTACCACATTGTTAATATCAATGAAAGCTCGGACAAGTTCGAAAAACAGCCAGATCGGACCAGTAACAGCGGAGTTATGGTCCTTGATTTAGTTAAAAACGCTATATTGCTATATTTTGCCTCGTTAAGACGGTAGGGCCTTCGTTTTTCATCCTATCTTTACCAAACTTTACCACATTGTTAATATCAATGAAAGCTCGGACAAGTTCGGAAACCAGCCATATCGGACTAGTATCAGGAGTTGTAGCCCTTGATTTAGTTAAAAATGCTATATTTTGCATCGTTAATACGATAGGGGCTTCATTGTTCATCCGATCTTTACCAATCTTTATCAGATTGTTAATGTCATTGAAAGCTCGAACAAGTTTGAAAACCAGCCATATTGGACTAGTTACAGCGAAGTTATGGCCCTTGATTTAGTTAAAAATGCTATAGTTTGCCTCGTTAAGACGATAGGGGCTTCATTGTTCATCCGATCTTTACCAAACTTGATCAGATTGTTAATATCAATGAAAGCTTGGACAAGTTCTAAAACCAGCCATATCAGACCAGTAACATCGGAGTTATGGCCCTTGATTTACTTCAAAATGATATATTTTGCCTCGTTAAGACGATAGCGCCTTCATTTTTCATCCGATCTTTACCAAACTTCATGAAATTGTTAATGTCTATGAAAGCTTGGTCAAGTTTGAAAACCAACCAGATCGGACCACTAACAGCGGAGTTATAGCCCTTGATTTTGTTAAAAAAGCTATAATATGCCTCGTCATATGATAGGGCCTTCATTTTGCATCTGATCTTTGCCAAACTGTACAAGATTTTACAACTGTCTTTTTTATATTATTATTAAAATTATTATTATTATTATTATTTTTATTTATTTATGTTTTATTTAATTTTTTTAATTTTTTTTTTTTATTTTTTATTTTTTTTATTTTTTTTTTTATTTTTTTTTTATTTTTTTTTTGAAATTATTCCGTTTTTTCATAATTTTTTTTTTTTTTTTTTTTAGCTCTATGTTTGACCAGTCGGACCAGTAACAGAGGAGTTATGGCTCTTGATTTAGTTAAAAATAAATGCTATATTTTGCCTAGTTAATACGGTATGGCCTTCATTTTTCATCTGATCTTTACCAAACTTTACCAGATTCTTTAGTTATGGCCCTTGATTTAGTCAAAAAGCTGTTTTTAGCCAGAAACTTTCAAAAAAACGTAAATGGCAGTCACTCGCTTCATTGATGTTATAAGAGCCATGTTAGCCAGTAGAGCGTCCACAGGCCCTCTTGGGCCTCTTGTTTATCTGATCTTAACCAGATTTGCTTAGAATGTTAATATACCACCCCATCCCTCACCCACGCCCCATTTTTAGCTCTACTGGCCGAAGGCCAGCAGAGCTTATGGGATGCCGAGTTGTCCGTCGTCTGTCCGTCGTCCGTCGTCCGTCGTCGGCGTTAACTTTTGTCTCGTTAAGACGATAGGGCCTTCATTTTTCATCAGATCTTTACCAAACTTTAACAGGTTGTTACTATCAATGAAAGCTCGGATGAGTTCGAAAACCAGCCAGATCGGACAAGTAACAGCGGAGTTAAGGCCCTTGATTTAGTTAAAAATGCTATATTGTTATAGTTTGCCTCGTTAAGACGATAGGGCCTTCATTTTTCATCCTATCTTTACCAAACTTTACCACATTGTTAATATCAATGAAAGCTCGGACAAGTTCGAAAACCAGCCATATCGGACTAGTAACAGTGGAATTATGGCCCTTGATTTAGTTAAAAATGCTATATTTTGCACCGTTAAGACGATAGAGGCTTCATTGTTCATCTGATCTTTACCAATCTTTATCAGTTTGTTAATGTTGTTGAAAACTCGAATAAGTTTGAAAACCAGCCATATCGGACCAGTAACAGCGGAGTTATGGCCCTTGATTTAGTTAAAAATGCTGTATTTTGCCTCGTTAAGACGATTGGGGCTTTATTGTTCATCCGATCTTTACCAAACTTGATCAGATTGTTAATATCAATGAAAGCTCGGACAAGTTCGAAAACCATTCATATCGGACCAGTAACAGCGGAGTTATGGCCCTTGATTTAGTTCAAAATGCTATATTTTGCCTCAATAAGACGATAGGGCCTTCATTTTTAATCCGATCTTTACCAAACTTTATCAGATTGTTAATGTCTATGAAAGCTTGGTCAAGTTCGAAAACCAGCCAGATCGAAACAGTTACAGCAGAGTTACGGCCCTTGATTTTGTTAAAAATGCTATAATTTGCCTCGTCATACGGGCCTTCATTTTGCATCTGATCTTTGTCAAACTTTAGCAGATTTTATGACTTTCTCTTTTTTTTTATATTATAAATTTTTTTTTTTTTTTTTTTTTTATTTATTTATTTTTTTTTTTTTTTTTTTTTTTTTTTTTATTAATTTTTTTTTTAATATTATTATTATTTTTTAATTATTTCTTATTTTTATTAATTTTGTTTAATATTTTTTTTTTTTTTTTTTTTTTTATAATATATATATATATATATATATATATATATTTTTTTTTTTTATTATTTTTTTTATTATTATTATTTTTTTTTTTTTTAGCTCTATGTTGGACCTGTCGGACCAGTTACAGAGGAGTTACGGCTCTTGATTTAGTTAAAAATGCTATATTTTGCCTCGTTAATACGGTAGGGCCTTCATTGTTCATCTGATCTATACCAAACTTTATCAGATTCTTTAGTTATGGCCCTTGATTTAGGTAAAAAGCTATTTTTTGCCCGAAACTTTCAAAAAAACGTAAATGGCACTCACTCGCTTCATTGATGTTATAAGAACTGTGTTAGCCAGTAGAGCATCCACAGGCCCTCTTGGGCCTCTTGTTATGAAATTTCATTAATAGAAGAAAATGGGACAAATTAAAAAATACCCATGCCAGACTAGAAACAGCAGACTTATTGCCCATGATTACCAGGTGAACGATGTAAGGCCATCCTAGCCATGTTGTTTTTGCATTGTTTTAAAAGAAGTACTAATGGGAATTTTAAGTCAACAACCCTTGATATAAGAGCCGTTCTAGCCAGTAGAGCGTCCAAAGGCCCTCTTGGGCCTCTTTGTTTTATTTTTTTCAAGTGAAAAGCATTCCTGCTCAACTCCTACATTTTTCATCCGATTTTCATGAAACTTTGTATGACATATCTGTATGATGTCTAATATTGCAAATCATCAGAGTATTCCATTTAGATAATATTTGGTACAGGACTTTGAATTTTTTCAAAAATTAATGTCTAAAAAATAACATTTACTTGTTTTACACAAAAAAATCTTTGGCTGGGATTATGGTATATATGACTGTCATTGACTACTTGTTGTTCTTGCTATAAGTATAAATTTGTATTTGTGATTATTCCTCTGTCCTTTCTAAGGTTTACATGCAGCCCTTTGTGGGTAAAAGTTTAGGACAACAGGTAGTACATGAGCTGCTCATTTTCGCTAAAATGTGGTTTTTGGTGTCCCCTTTTATTTCAGTCATTTTATCACGGTCTCCCATATACCCTCACCTGTGTTCCTGTGTTTACTGTTGACCTCATGTTTTCATGTAACCATAAATGTCAAGAAATATAAAACAGTGGTATTGTTTTTGCAGTTAAAAGCTTTTTTCATGATTAGTAAGAAAGGGACATAATTGGTATTAGTCATTTTTGCATGAATTATAGAGTAGATACCCTAAATTTAAGATTTAAGGAGAGAGAATTTATGTTGCAAAATGTTTCAACATTCGCTAGGAAATGGTAAATCTGTGGTATTTTCAATGTCATATAGAAGTCACAGAGTTATCTGTCATATGGCCTAACATGTGCTTAAAATGACATAAAACACCATTCAAACAAACACACTGTTTGCTATGGAACTGAACACATACTAGGACTACTATCCTGGTTCTTGGTCAGAGTCCTATATATTGATTGGGACTACTTTCCTGGTTCCTGGTTAGAGTCCTATATATTGATTAGGACTACTTTCCTGGTTCCTGGTCAGAGTGCCATATTGATTGGGACTGCTTTCCTGGTTCCTGGTCAGAGTCCTATATATTGATTGGGACTGCTTTCCTGGTTCCTGGTCAGAGTCCTAAATATTGATTGGGACTACTTTCCTGGTTCCTGGTCAGAGTCCTATATATTGACCCAACAATTAGGTCCCTACTTACTTTGCTGAAAAGGGGCAGTTTGCTTGGATTATAATTTGAGCTAAATGAAGAATTAAAGCCAGTTGATTGTAATAATAATTATGAAGTTTGATTTTATTTTAATCAGTTTGCTTATGTAATAGCTTGAACGCATAATTTTAACCCTGCACATTATTAAGGAAAGCATTTTGTGTGGGCTGTTTAATAACAATTTAATAATCTGTTTCAATTTGAAACTTCATTCTCAATGAAATCTGCAACTTTTGAACATTTCTTTTACAAGGGGAGATTAATTTCTCTACCCGTGACGACAGATAGGGTAGGTCTGGTAGATTGATTGATATGTATACTGTATTATTAGATATTGAATAACATTAGTTTCTTCTATGGTGACAAAAGGCTATCTGAAAACAATATTTAATTAAAGCTGCATAGTACATTATAATAATCTTTCACGGGTTTCTGGTAAAGATCGGGAATTCCCACTCGAGGTATTGTATATTTGTTTTTATTGGAACCGAGGCTCTGTTATACCAGTGGTTGAAATTCCTGATATCTGAACCGGATTCCCATGATTGATTATTTTTCTTGCATACCATTGACATTTTTTGTGCATTGACATCGCCAACTACCAACATTTGGCATGTTTATTTGCACAATGACGACATGCATCAGCGTCAAGGCGCGTGACTTTTATCTGCCCACATGTGTAAGATCAGGCTCTCAAGCGCTGATGTAAAATGCAGATAACCTTAACTGGTATGCCAGAAAATGATATACTTATAGAATTTGCTGGAACTCTTTTAGGGCACATGGTCTGTGAGTTACGGATGATATTTCTTTATGTGTAATTGCCTTAAAACTGCATATAAAATGGGCCTGATTATTTTTAACATGGAACTTTCAGTTTAGTATGCTTACACTTTTATCTAGTCACAGCTACCCTTTAATGATAAAGACCATGTTGATAAGTATGGAAATTGGTTAATACTCAGTTTATATCTTAATCTATGTCATGTGTATATTAATTGATCCGGCCACATGTTCATGAAGTTTGTTTCCTAAATCTCCCCTTCTTGCTAGTTTAAATAGAGTTTAATTAACATTGTTGAAGTGATACAGGAAATAATTCCCGAGTGAGAAAGATTCTTGCGATATAGAAACGAGTGCGATTTCTATATCGCAAGAATATTTCTCACGAGTGAATTATTTTCCGTATCACGACAAAATGTTAATTAAACTATATAATATATATTCTGTGATGAATTTCTTTCCATCGTCTTTTGACACAAGTATTCCTTCTTCCGTCACTCCTTTGGCGACAGCGCAGAGTCAGTTTGTGACGTAATATCGTGACGTCTATCGTTTAGTTCATAACATTTGGCTACTGTGCTATCTTGCACAGTAGGCGAGATAACACAGTAGAGGAAGGGATATGTTATAGATTTTCTCAAACTAGAAAATTTCTATAATTCATCACAGAATATATAATATACCGGTATATATTTATTTTACATCGATGGCTTTCTGGGTACAACCAGTACTAAGCAGTGTGGATTAATTATCTTGATCAAGGATAAATAATGTGGCCGCGGCGAGAATCGAACTCTCGATCTGGAGTTTGACACTCTACCACTGGACCACGCACTCCCTTCTTGCTACTTGGGCTATCAGAAGTTGGGTTGTTCAGCAACCAAAAAAGGTGTGTTCAGCTCGATAACCCTATTTTTAGGAGCGATCCTACATTTTTTTTGTTCATTGAATGTGATATTTACAATGAAGTTACCGTAAAATGTGTATTAAACATCCCTCCCCTAAGAAACGCTCTTCCATTTTGATACCAAATGAGGCAGTTAATTTAATAGTTTAATCCATCGAGGAACACATATGTATATCCATATAAAAAGTGCAGTAATCACCAGTCGATAGAACGTTTTCTTGTTAACATGGTTAAGAAGTGCTAAAAGCTGATTCAGTCAAATAATAATTACGATTTTTGAAGAGAAAAAAAATATGTAACGCTCAGGGAGCTTGGAATAGAGATTCTACAGGAATCATTTTCAGGTAGCCACTTGTTCACCATTCCATACTAAATGTGTTTATAAATGTAATATAGGATTGAAGTTTGAACTGTGAGTCTCATACATTAAAGTTTATAGTTGATTTATAGGTAACTTAAATAACTCATTTTAGATATAAACTTTACTAAAATGGTGAACTTCTCTAACTGATATCAAATAGTTTTGTGCAGTGTATTTGTGTATTCTTGTTGCTATGTTTTCCCACAAAGAAACGTGGAGACAAAAATTGAAAAAAAATTGGTTTATTATTTATACGTACAATCCCAAAAACCATGCATGCATGTCTACCTTGTGTTCTAAACTTGTACCATACTTGTTTGAATCTGAGATATAATTAGCAGTTTCATATTCTACCTAGATTTATTGTAGTAATTTATATATATATATTTATACCCCTGCTTTCACAAAGTGAAGTGGGGCTAATAGGAATCACGCTGTCCGTAAAGCCCCATCGCGTCCCATCTCATAACACATTTTTTGTCACATCATTTTTTGTCACATCACATCGCGTCGCATAACAAATTTTTATTACTTGCATTCCTCAAACAGTTTTGAATGAGGTTTTCCCAATTGAATGTACACGTAACAACTGTTCAAAAAGCGGGGGTATTCATCACCTTCAGTAATAGATCTAGTTTGTCAACGTTGTGAAGAAACCTTTAATCTATTGTCTGGGACACTTTACAGCATTTACATGAAAGATTATGACAATACTTACATAAATCGTATTTCATTGTAACTGCATGGAATTTAAATTGCAAGTCAGTTGAGATATAAATACTTTACAGCCAAATTAGGCTTTTCCCATGTAAACTCCTAAATTGTTGCTGGAACAGTAGAAAATTATAAAACTTTGGCTAGCTTTAATATTTACTGATACAACTTTCAGGGTGTTTTAATTTAGATTTATCTAATACATTTAACCATTTTTGATAGAAAATTCTAAATACAACTCTTTTTTTGATAGAGCAGAACTTAGCATTAAAACTGCCAAATCAAAAATGACTTACTCATGAGATTTTTTGTCATTTTTCAACCGATTTCAAAAGGAAGTATTTTTTATTTATTTCCAAAAAGTGCTTGTTTCATTGATAGATTATAAACTGTAAACAAGAGCCCCAAACAACAGAAATATAGATCATAATAAGTTGTTTGTTTAATGGCCATTTCTACCAAAAATCCATATACATGATTGCTTGTGAATTGCATGATAGCCTGCTATTCTCTTTGCCTTCTCTAAGCCTTGTCCGTCGGATGGGAACATAAACTGGTCTGTATCTGGGTCTGTCCTCTGAGCATGTTAAACAACCTCAGGAATCTGTTCATTAGTAAGAGTAGGACAGGTTCCCGGATTGCCATGTATCCTTCCCCTCTCTCTGGGGCGGTCTAAATAACCTATTTTGTGTTGATGAGCCATTAAACAACATTCATTCAATTCAATTCTTGCACTGTTGAATTACTTTTTGCATGAAGATTTTAAGAGCAGACAGCAATTTTTATATAAGGTTGATACTAATATGTTCATGAGTTGGACATCATTATTTAATAAGTTTTGCCCTTTTAATAAATTAAACGTTTATGATATCGTCATCACATATGTATACCAAGTTGCTAGTTCCGTGTTTGCAAGGAAAATAATATAATGAAAACTTGTTTTACCATGATATTAAGTGAGCAGGTATATTATCAGATAGTGTCACACCAAAAGAAAATAGAATGAGCATCCATTTTTACCACCAAATTATGACAGCAAATAATCTCATTCTTCCCTATGCTCACAAAAATGAAGATGTCCATTTCATAATTAAAATGGTTCGAACATTTTTTTTTACTATAATATATAACATTTTAGCTTAAATAAATGTGTTACCTGCGCCAGTTAAGGTTGCATTTTGTAGAAGTTTAAAATTATTGTTTTATCCTGACAAAGTTATAAAACCTGTTATTATGTGAGACCTAACTTACAATTTTGATAACATTGAGACCATAAATGACCGTTTAAATATACTCACCATCATTGCAGGAGAAGCGTCGTCTTGCCATTAACAATGCCAAACGGCAATGGGAGGTCATGCAAGGCTCTCTGATCCAGAAGACGTCCAAGTTGACGCCCGACCTCTACGCCAATCATATTGCCTCTGTGCCCAATTCTGAGGTTGTCTCCCCTGATTATGATGGAGAGGAGAGTAATAAAGACGAATCTGAGTCAATTACCAGGTATGTTCATAGTAGAGCAGTGGACCAACAGGATTGAGTTGTCTCCCCTGATTATGATGGAGAGGAGAGTAATATAGATGAGTCTGAGAATTACCAGGTAAGTTTATAGTAGAGCAGTGGACCAACAGGATTGAGTTGTCTCCCCTGATTATGATGGAGAGGAGAGTAATATAGATGAGTCTGAGAATTACCAGGTAAGTTTATAGTAGAGCAGTGGACCAACAG
Organism: Cyrtodaria siliqua; assembly: GCA_037043455.1. Classification (NCBI taxonomy): domain Eukaryota; kingdom Metazoa; phylum Mollusca; class Bivalvia; order Adapedonta; family Hiatellidae; genus Cyrtodaria; species Cyrtodaria siliqua. The sequence goes on from JAWPHD010012148.1 coordinate 9,658, forward strand.
GATTGAGTTGTCTCCCCTGATTATGATGGAGAGGAGAGTAATAAAGACCAGTCTGAGTCAGTCACTTGGTACGTTGATAGTAGAGCAGTGAAGAACAGGATTGAGTTGTCTCCCCTGATTATGATGGAGAGGACAGTAAATAGAAGTCTGAGTCAGTCACGATGTACGTTGATAGCAGAGCAGTGGAGTAGCAGTATTGAGTTGTCTCCCCTGAATATGATGGAGAGGACAGTAAATAGAAGTCTGAGTCATTTACGATGTACGTTGATAGCAGAGCAGTGGAGTAGCAGTATTGAGTTGTCTCCCCTGAATATGATGGAGAGGACAGTAAATAGAACTCTGATTCAGTCACGATGTACGTTGATAGTAGAGCAGTGGAGTAGCAGTATTGAGTTGTCTCCCCTGAATATGATGGAGAGGACAGTAAATAGAAGTCTGAGTCAGTCACGATGTACGTTGATAGCAGAGCAGTGGAGTAGCAGTATTGAGTTGTCTCCCCTGAATATAATGGAGAGGACAGTAAATGCAAGTCTGAGTCAGTCACGATGTACGTTGATAGCAGAGCAGTGGAGTAGCAGTATTGAGTTGTCTCCCCCCCGAATATGATGGAGAGTAAGAGGAGTGGAGCAACAGTATTGAGTTGTCTCTAGGAGCTTGTCAACCCTGATTATGACTCAGAAGAGAGTAAAGAGTCTGAGTCAGTCACTAGGTGTATTGGTAGCAGAGCAGTGGAGCTACAGTATTGATATTTGACTTTGGAGTCTGATCACGTCAGACATTTTCTAAAAAATCTTTATCTTAATAAGGCATTGATTTTATTGATTACCAAGTATTTTTCTAGATAATCGTTTTGTTGATTTTATTCCTAAATATAATTTGTTATATGTACAAAAAAACAATTGGAAATATGATTTTCAACTACAACAAAATAGTGTCTGACCTTGACATAAATAACACTCCTAAGGAATGCGAGTGTAGAACATCTAAATTTTGCTATGCTCCGACTGGTCATGTCATTACTGGTAATTTTGATATTGTAGATAAAATTGTTTTCTAAAAGGTCCGAAGTATAGATTGCCTTCTGTGATTGATTTTAACGCATGCCCAATCCATTGAAGATTTTAGCATTAAATGGTGTCGTAGAGAACATGCAGAGCCTTACTCCCTTTCTACTTGGAAAAATACTATTTTTAACATCATAGATACCCTTATTAACTTCTATACGGCTAACCCCTCCCTACTTCCCCCTAATTTAACGTGTTTGGACTTATAACCTGTTTGGACTTGCTTTTAGACTATTCCTTATTATTTTATATTTTCAGTAAACACAGTAGTCGAGCCAACAGTCGCCCCAGCAGTGGCCACAGCATGTATCTGGACGGTGGGGACACGAGGGAACGGCCCCGTACAGCCAATATACAGGCCAAGAAGGTCGAGGCTAAGCCAGGCCTGTATAAGGAAACCATGCTTTTTGGGTATAAATTTATCACACGTTTTTTTAAATATCATGCATCTGGGAGATACAATTTCATGATATCTGGTTTGACAGAAACTGGATAAAATTGCTAAACTTAGCTGTAAGTAAGGCCAGAGTTTGTTTGTTTTTTCGGTTCTCAGAAATTACAGAAAAGTATCTTATTTGCCGTAATAAAAAAAAATAAAAATTTATAATTAAAAAATTGATACAAACATTATTATTTTTTAAATATTAAAAAGTCTTCAAAAGATTTAATACATTTTCAATCTTTTGTATCAAAAATTTCCTCAAATAATCAAAATTCAATAAAAAAAAAAAGATTTTTTTTACATTTTATAAGAGCGCTCTCTTTGCATTTTGCATAGCACTTGGGTGCTACTATTAGGGGAAATATGTGAAAATAAGTGAGAATGTAATGCTGATCGTTGTTAGGTCAGTGTGATGTCATGCCAAATCATGAATTAAGTTGATTAAAAATATACATAACTCACAGGGACAGGTAGTACTTATTGCATTTTGACAATCTTCTTTCCCAGAAATGGTGACAACAAAGGAACAAACAGTCTCAACAACTTAGCTGACCTGGAAGGGGACACGCTGACACTATACGGGCCCCAGTCTCTAGAGGCCCTCGACAGAAACTGGGGAGTGCAGGCGGCCGGAGCAGTGACCAATATCATATTTAAATTTATTGACTTTGATGATGTGGCTAAACATTTACATAAAATACGGACTCGGTTTCCCGGCACTCAGGTATTCTTGTTTCTGATCATTATAATAGGTATTCTAATGCAACTGTTATGTAACACGTTGCTAAATTGGCTAACGTCTCAAAGTTGCGACTGTAAAAACCCCGATTTACCGTCTGAAAAATATGTGACGTCACATAACGTTGATACAAACAACGTCATTGGATGACGTCAACAAAATGCTGCATCCGTGAATTTGAGTTATTAAAAAACAAGTGTTTATATTTGTAGCATTTGAATGGAAAAGCATTAGAATTGAGATAACCATGTTAAGATTTTCAATCTGTGACGGTATGTGGTTGGTTTACGGTCAGAAATTACGTTTTACGGCTCTGCTACCGCATCGCCATAAAACGCAATTTCAGACCGTAAAACCACTCGCATACCATCCCAGATTGAAAATCTTAGCATTGTTGTCTCTTAATTTTAATGCAGTAGCAGTGCCGTAAAACATAATTTCAGACCGTAAAACCAACCACGTACCGTCCCAGGTTGAAAATCTCATTTCTAATGCTTTTCCAATTAAATGCCACAAATGTAAAATAAAATCATACATACACACTTGTTTTTCAATGAAAACTCAAATTCTCGGGTTGATGTCATCAAATGACGACGTTTGTTGCAATGTTGTGTGACATCGCATATTTTTCAGACGGTAAATCGGCGGTTTATATTTGTAGCATTTGAATGGAAAAAAATTAGAATTGAGATAACCATGCTAAGATTTTCAATCTGTGACGGTATGTGGTTGGTTTACGGTCAGAAATTACGTTTTACGGCTCTGCTACCGCATCGCCATAAAACGCAATTTCAGACCGTAAAACCACTCACATACCATCCCAGATTGAAAATCTTAGCATTGTTGTCTCTTAATTTTAATGCAAGTAGCATGTAAAGCGTTATTCCATTGGTTACCATCTTAAATTTGTAACCGTAAAATTAAGATAAGAGATAACCATGCTAAGATTTTCAATCTGTGACATTATGTGTCAGAGTTATTTTTACAGTCTGACATTTCGTTTTATGGCAATGCAGTAGCAGAGCCGTAAAACCAACCACGTACCGTCCCAGGTTGAAAATCTCAATTCTAATGCTTTTCCAATTAAATGCAACAAATGTAAAATAAAATCATACCTACACACTTGTTTTTCAATGAAAACTCAAATTCTCGGGTTGATGTCATGACGTTTGTTGCAATGTTGTGTGACATCGCATATTTTTCAGACGGTAAATCGGCTGTTTCGAAAAGTGTAATGGAGTAACACGTTACATAATAGTTGCATTAACATGCCTAATTTACCATCTGGAGATATTGCGATGTCGCATAACGTTACCAGAAGCAAAATCATTGGATAGTGCCATCTAAGTGGCAGAGCCCATGAATGGGAATTGACTGAGAAAAAACTATTGTTTATGTATATTTCTTGTATTTAAATTGATTTGCATTAGAATTGACTTAACAAGCTAAGACATTTTTATCTGGGTAGGTAATGTGGTTGCTTTTTCGATCTAAAATTACCTTCTACGGCTACGCTACCACCTAGCTTTAAAACAACATTCTCGACCTGTACAACTCTCACATACTGTCACAGATTGAAAATCTCAGCATGGTTATCTGTCCCAGATTGAAAATCTCAGCATGGTTGTCTGTTAATAATACATAGAGGATCTTAAACGAGTTCCCCTTTCATATAAGATTTATGGAACGAGTTATGAATTATTTTAATTTTAACGAGCCTTTTGGCGAGTTAAAATTAAAAATAATTCATAACGAGTTTCATAAATCTTATATGGAATGGGAACGAGTTTAAGATCCTTTTTATCATATAACATTGCAATCAAGTAAGTAAAAAATAATTCAGATGGACATAAAACCGCCACGACGTCAGACACACTTTAGCGCCAAAACGTCATAAAATCAGGCAGAACGTTATGTCACGTCACACACAACGTTGAGTATCAAAGAGTTCGTTTTTTATCTCTTTATAAAAGGCGTTTTATGACGACTTTAACAAAATTGCACACTGATTTATATAACTTTCATTAGTTAGTATAAGCTGTGGTAAATACTAAGTTTATGACCTAGATCTAGATGAATTTATAATAAATAAAATAGTTTCAGTCAATAAAACCTGCGTAGTGTTACAGATTCAACTCAACCAATCTAAATCGTTCCAGGTTGTATTACACGTGTGTCGTACAACAAAATATTACATGGGTGTTCGACACTGCTAACAAGGGACGTTATGTGATAAATAATTGTAAGGGAAATAATTCATATTGGATGACTCGTTAAGCCTTTATAAATGTTTATGTTTAGGTGCTTCAATGTTAAGAACTTATTTGTAGCTGAAAGGTTTATCATGTGTACACACGTGGATGTGTCAAATATCAGTTTCATGTTCCAGTTTTACACTTCAGTTGTTAACAATTATGTTTAATGGGACAGGCTGTTATAGTACAATTGTATCCCAAGTTGAGATATGTAATGGGACAGGCTGTTATAGTACAAGTGTATCAGAGGATCTCATACCAGGGTGAGATATGTTTAATGGGGCAGGCTGTTATAGTACAAGTGTATCAGAGGATCTCATACCAGGGTGAGATATGTTTAATGGGGCAGGCTGTTATAGTACAAGTGTATCAGAGGATCTCATACCAGGGTGAGATATTTTTAATGGGACAGGCTGTTATAGAACAAGTCTATCAGAGGATAACATACCAGGGTGAGATATGTTTAATGGGGCAGGCTGTTATAGAACAAGTCTATCAGAGGATAACATACCAGGGTGAGATATGTTTAATGGGGCAGGCTGTTATAGTACAAGTGTATCAGAGGATCTCATACCAGGCTGAGATATGTTTAATGGGACAGGCTGTTATAGAACAAGTGTATCAGAGGATCTCATATCAGGGTGAGATATGTTTAATGGGACAGGCTGTTATAGTACAAGTGTATCAGAGGATCTCATACCAGGGTCGCCACGGTCTCTGCAAAGCAGGGAAAACAGGGAAAGTGGCAAAAACAAATTCCCTTACAAATTCAGTTATATGCTCATATATGAATGTGGTATTTGGTTGTGAAGTACGGCTATAAATGGAGGAAGGAGGCCATGTATTTTACATTAATCGGGGAAACCCTAGGCTGGGTCGGGGAAAAATGAGGGAACTATCAGAATTTCATAGAGATACTCTAGAAGGTGAGAATGATTGAGGCAATACCCTGTTTCTTAATTTTTCTCGGAATCTTTTTCACATTTGCCTATTACAGGTAGAATAAACGGATCACCATTACGGGTAATTTGGATTATCGAAATAAAAATATAAAAAAATCTGAAAATAATCTCATTTGACCATTCTGTTTCTTCATTTCAGACTCTTATCTTCAACTCAACAAACATCCACAGTTTTCAACAGATAAATGTTCTAACGAGTGTACGGAGACTTGACAATCTTGTAATTGAGTTAGAGGGCAACCCGATCACACGGTACAGCCTATGGCGCAGCTACGTGCTCTTTAGGTTGGCACATTTTGCCCTGAAGCGAATAAACAATGCAGAGGTAGGTGTACAGCTGTCATTAAATGGGGAAAATTACTCTTTAGGTTTTAAAGGGAAACAGGGTTATCTTGACAAAAAAAAATGTCACAAACGGGAAAAGTTCTCTAAAAGCTTCAAAGAGACACACGGCTATCAAAATTTGAACCCCAATTTATTAATCTGGTATCATTTAAACCTGCTTGTGTGTAATTAAAAGGTAATAAAAAGGTAAAGTTTTCAATATTTCCACGTTCTACCTTAGGTTTAACAGACTGCTTTTGCTGCACAGTCAACATTTAGTAATATGCAAAAAGCAATTGTTCAAACAAGTATAAATAATAATTTGCAATTATGTGAGTTATGTTGGGGAAACTAAAGGGATGCTGAAAGTTAAAAAAAATAATTAAGGTTGCCATTTGTCCCTTTCAATATTTCATTCTAGTTCTCTTGTGTATTTAATGCTTTGTAAATATTGGAAATAAAATATTGTTTAACTAATAGGTGATACAAATTTAGCTATACCTAATACAGTTAGATTGATCGAACCTTTCATGTGGTAAAAACACAATTTATGAAGCTTGCTCAATGTATTCTTACATGTTATTATCAACATCTAACTTTGAATTATAAGTTTAGATTGATAAATTTATTCAAGCTTGAAATTTCTTCAATAATGATCTCGCCCACAAAAGTGGGTAGCGAGACATAGCAGTCACTTTTCCGGCGGCCACACTTTAAAACAACTATAACTCAACAACCGCTGCTAGAAATTTTCTGAAACTTTGTCAGATGCTTTGTTGGGTCAAGGGACATCGTGTTATGCCAAAATTATGAAGGTCAAGGTCATATTTTGCGTTATTTTCCCAAAACTTAACTTTCGTTAGGTAACTTAACCTTGGTTAGGTAACTTAACCTCAGTTAACTTTATGTGGTTACCTCACTTTTTGTCTTTGATACTTGGTCATATGTATTGTTGGCATTGGTGGACATCGCTGCACAACAAAAAATACTAAGGTCAAGGTCATATTTTGCGTTATTTTCCCAAAACTTAACCTTAGTTAGGTAACTTAACCTCCGTTAACTTTATGTGATTGTCTCTCTTTATGTCTTTGATACTTGGTCATATGTATTGTTGGCATTGGTGGACATTGCTGGACGAAAAAAATACCAAGGTCAAGGTCATGTTTTGCGTTATTTACCCTAAACATCAGTTTGGTTAGGTAAGTTAACCTCAGTTAACTTTTTCTGATAACTTTAATTTCTTTGTTTGATACTTGGTCGTATGTATTGTTGGCATTGGTGAACATCACTGAATGACAAAAATTACCAAGGTCAAGGTCATATTTTGCCTTATTTCCCCCAAAATTAACCTTAGTTAGGTAACTTAACCTCAGTTAACTTTAGGTGTCTCACTTTATGTCTTTGATACTTGGTCATATTTATTGTTGGCGTTGGTGGAAATTGCTGGACGAAAATAATACCAAGGTCAGGTCATATTTTGCATTATTTTCCCAAAAATACACCCTGGTTAAACCATTTAACCTCAGTAACTTGAACTTCTTATGATTACCTCGCTTTTATTTGTTTGATACTTGGTCATATGAAGTGTTGTTTTTTGGTGGACATCATTTAAGCACAAATTTAATAAAATATTTCATATAGGCCGTTTGCCGCGGTGGGCGAGATACACTCAGACAGAGGTCTTGTTTATTAAATTGTCTATATATTTATTATGTATTATGAGTAGGACTGCAAATCAAATAACCAGGTACCGGGTATTTCTTGTAAAATTTCCTCCCCATTTAGTGGCTGCTCTGTCTGTCTGTCTGCGTGTTAATCCAGCATTTCTTGTCAGCTCTATAACTTTCAAATCAGTAAACGATTTAGAATGAAAGTGCTGTATGTCAATGTGTCGCAAACAACTCCCAGGCTCTTGCCAAGATCAAGGTCACTGCATGGGTACAAGGTCAAAAGCAGGAATCTGCATGTCAACTCTTTAGTTTATATCCCAGTCTTTCAGTAAAGGTAGGGGATATTTTATTGGCATCTTCCATCTTTCCTTTCGTCCAAATAAATATTTTATGTGCAACTCATATATAAACATACTTCATGTGCAACTCATATATAAACATACTTCATGTGCAACTCATATATAAACATACTTCATGTGCAACTCATATATAAACATACTTCATGTGCAACTCATATATAAACATACTTTATGTGCAACTCATATATAAACATACTTCATGTGCAACTCATATATAAACATACTTCATGTGCAACTCATATATAAACATACTTCATGTGCAACTCATATATAAACATACTTCATGTGCAACTCATATATAAACATACTTCATGTGCAACTCATATATAAACATACTTCATGTGCAACTCATATATAAACATACTTCATGTGCAACTCATATATAAACATACTTCATATGCAACTCATATATAAACATACTTCATGTGCAACTCATATATAAACATACTTCATGTGCAACTCATATATAAACATACTTCATGTGCAACTCATATATAAACATACTTCATGTGCAACTCATATATAAACATACTTCATGTGCAACTCATATATAAACATACTTCATGTGCAACTCATATATAAACATACTTCATGTGCAACTCATATATAAACATACTTCATGTGCAACTCATATATAAACATACTTCATGTGCAACTCATATATAAACATACTTCATGTGCAACTCATATATAAACATACTTCATGTGCAACTCATATATAAACATACTTCATGTGCAACTCATATATAAACATACTTCATGTGCAACTCATATACTTCATGTGCAACTCATATATAAACATACTTCATGTGCAACTCATATATAAACATACTTCATGTGCAACTCATATATAAACATACTTCATGTGCAACTCATATATAAACATACTTCATGTCTATCTTCTCCCATAGTTTTTGGTGTATTGTTTTGAAACATTACAGGATGATTGGATATCATATCACAATGTACATATTGTTCTGCTGTTACGATCAAATATGTAATTGCCTATGAGTTATTGCCTTATTTTAAAATATTTTGTTTTGTGGGCACAACTTCTCCTACAGTTTCAAACTGATTCTAACAAAACTTTACAGAATCATGCCAAGATGTGTTTGTCGTTTCTGTGTTATGATCAAATGAGAATTACCGGAGTTATGGCTCTTTGTTCTTTTATATTTATAGTTTCCATCCGATCCACTGAAACTTTACAGAATGATTTGTTGTAATGTCAGGATGTGCATATCGTTTCGCTGTTATGGTTCAAGGAGTTAATTGAGTTAATGATGACGATTTAATGTCCCTTTGTTGTCTGAAATTTATTTAAAATATCTTGTAGTTTGAAACCGATTCCAACTAAACTTTGTTACATGCACACATGAAATGGACGTGAGTATATTGTCACTGCATTTTGATTGCGTTTTTTTATATGTTAAGCTCCTTTTATTTTTGCAGTTGGACTAAAACATTGTATGCACACCTCCTCTTTCAGTTTTCTTCAGATTTTACTTTAATTTGTATTAACTTTGGATTTAGCATTGTAACGCATATTGTCACATTGATCTGGGGAGTATTATGCCTCCAATAAAATTGGTGGGGCTATACTGTTTTGGCCTTGTCCATCAATTTGTTTGTTTGTTTGTCCGTCCGTCGTTTTTGCTCATATTCTCAAAGTGCTTTCACAAGTTACTTTCATATTTTATTTGTTGATTACTAAGGTCGTACAAAACATTCTTTCATATTTCTGATCACTTGCAACCACAAGGTCAAGGTCACTCACTTGGAAGTTTTGTTTAGCAGAGGCATTAGATGGATATCCGACATTTCTAGTTTGAGTTAATCCCTTTCATCTTTGTAGTTATATGAAGACTGTGAACTTTGAACTTGTGTAGATCTATCAAAGGTATCATCTGTTATATTATTTCTCATTTCAGGTTACAGCAGCAGATGTCATTACAGCAGAAAAACTATTTGGTTCCATAGCTCATATAACTACCTCACAACTTCCTCAGTCTCGACTACTGTCACTGCTTGGTGAAACTAGGTGAGTGTACCCCCCGCCCCACCCTCCGACCCACCAGCCATCACAACTTCCTCAGTCTCGATTACTGTCTCTGCTTGGTGAAACTAGGTGAGTGAACCCCCCAACCCCACTCCACCTCATACACCCGCCCCACCAGCCATCGCAACTATCTCTGTCTAGATTGCTGTCACTGCTTGGTGAAACTTGGTGAGTCTCCCCCACACCCCACAAATCCTCACCCACCATCACAACTACCTTTGTCTAGATTTCTGTCACTGCTTGATGAAACTAGGTGAGTATCCCCCGCACCCACCCACCCACCGACCCACCCACCAAAACAATTACCTCAGTCCAGACTTCTATCACTTATTTGGTGAAACTAGGTGTGTCCCCGCCCACTCCCACAAAGAATCCTCACCATCCAGCCCACCGGCCATCACAGCTACCTCTGTCTGGACTAATATCACTGCTTGGTGAAACTAGGTGAGTCCCCACCCCCTCCCCCCAAAGAACTCTCACCACCCAGCCCACCCGCCATCACAGCTACCTCTGTCTGGACTACTATCACTGCTTGGTGAAACTAGGTGAGTCCCCACCCCCTCCCCACAAAGAACCCTCACCACCCAGCCCACCCGCCATCACAGCTACCTCTGTCTGGACTACTATCACTGCTTGGTGATGAGTCCCACCCTCAGCCACTAACCCACTCACTATAACAACTACCTACATGGAGACTATGACCTCCAGACAAATGAACGCTAGTGTGAATGTCAATAACTACAGTAAAGTCGATCCTTAGGAAGCAACAAGCACAAAATGAGAAGAAAGTAGCAGGCTCAGATTTGCTTGTATACCAATGGTATGGTCTTATTTCAACAAAATATTCTTGGCTAGCTGGGACATGTCCAGTGCAATATGCAGTCCAGAGGTATAAATAGTTAAAAAAAAGTGTCAGCCCTAACTTCGCAAGTACTGAAATGAATTTCATGAAACTAAACACAAACAGTAATCCCAGTGTGGTAGGGTGGTCCTGCCGAAGAATTACATCCATACCTCAAAGGTCAAGGTCAAACATGGAGGTCAAAGTTCAGATGAGTCAAATCATGTCTCGGCCATAACTTTGAAAGCACAGAAGGGAATTTCATGAAACTTCACAAAGACGTTTATCAGAATGAGAAAGTTTGTCATGCGAAGAATCAGTTCAAAGGTATCGCAATGGTCAGTGTCACACTTTAAGGTCAAAGGTCAGATGAGTGAAATCATGTCTTGGCGACAATTCCTAAATTACTGTAGGCATTGAAATGTTCAGCATGATGGTGAAGTTTGTCGAATGCAAACCAAGATTCAGGCCCATACCGCAAAGGTCAATTTCACACTTAAAGGTCAAAGGTAATATGAGTGTACTCGTTTCTAGGTTATATCTCTCAAATTTCTTAAGGGATTTCCAGTAAACTACACAAAACATGTTTTAATAGCAGGATCAGAATGCGTGTTGTGCACATAATTCAGTTCCATTTGCCGTTGTGTTTTACCAGTTCAGAAATGTAGGAATACCTGTAAGAAAACCTTTCCTGGGGCATTTGCCACTTGCTGGTGACATTAAATGTTCTTTTTCACAGCTACAGCAGTTCTACATGACATGTAGATGTATAATTCAACTCCATGCATGCATTGCACATTTTTGATATTATTTGAAGATGATCTATTTCCAGCAGTTATTGCCGTCTGCAACTTTATATTATAACCTCTAATTTAATGACACTGATGTATATATATAACTTGTGTTTGCATCTAGCCAATAAAACAGTCCAGACTCTATTGTACCTATATGTTTAGGACGTCCTATTGGTTAAAAGGTGCAGGGACTATAAACCTTAAACTTAAACATACACACACATCTAGCCAATAATATGTCGAGGCATGCTTTCCACATTTATTAGGATGAAATGTCATGATTCGAAAAAAGGATAATATGATCATGATGATATTGAGGACTTGTTGACCATTGTTCAGACTGCTACACAGCGTTTACATATAAATGACTGGAAAAGACCGCCATTATGTTTACCTGCTTGTTTTATAGGCATAGCCATTTTCACAGTTTATAGATATCCTGCCACCTTACTTCCTTTATGTTAGTGACACGTCTGCATTATGTACAAACTATTGAGTGAAAGCCCAACACATGTATATCTTTGTATAGAACGTAGATCAGACGCTTGGCCATGATCGTGGTTGGAATGTGCTTTATTTAGCCGTAATTTAGGCAAAGAAATCGTGTTTGACTGTCGCTTGTATGAGTGAAACAGTACACGCGCAGTGAAGCAGTCTAGCCATTGTTGAGATATTTTACTTCATCTGTGTCAGTAGTTGCTTGTATCTTTGTCAGTAGGTGCTTGTATCTGTAACGGTAGATGCTTGTATTTTTGTCAGTAGGTACTTGTATCTGTGTCAGTAGGTGCTTGTATCTGTGTCAGTAGGTGCTTGTATCCTACACTGGCGAGTGACAACCGTTTTGTTTGTTTCATGATGTTTTACGTAATTTTTAGCACATGTTATGCCATAAATGATTGTCGCTTTTTTGTGGTAGAGGCAGACCACCCCATTTTTCCGGGGTAGAACCAGTACTGCATATTTCCCGCCATCCGTAAAAATCAACACTTTCTCACTTGAAGGCGACCTCCAGTGGGATTGACATGGGTGTTGGTCAAATTAAAAATCTGGACCACTTCACAAGGGGTGTGGAGTGGTGGGGGGAGGGGGTGGGCGTCAGTGACCAAGTGGTAAGAGCCTCTGACTTGTAATCACTTGCCCCTCACCACTGTAGGTTCGATCACTCAGGGGCCTAGTAATCTTTATGTGAGGAAGCTATCCAGCTAGCTTGCGGAACGTTGGTGGTTCTACCCAGGTGCCCACGAAAATTGCCCGGAGGGGCACCTGGAGTCTTCCTCCACCAGTGGTAGCTAGAAAGTCGCCATATGACCTTACCTTACCTGTTGGTGCGACTATAAAATCTAATTCAATTCACAATAGGCCCCAACAGGGGCGTAGCCAGAGCGTTTTGGAGAATACGCCCTGGGGGAGGGTGTGGGAGGGTGTGTCCCCCTCCTGCTGGTGGGGGTCCGGGAAAATTTTGTATTTTTAGTGCAATTTCAGAGGTTTGTGGCTTCATTTGAGCGAGATTTTAGAGACTCTCTCCTCCATTCATTAAGTGTGTTTTTAAAAATAATGCCTCACCCCCTACCCACCTTCAATTTTTATTGCTGATTTTAAAAAATAAGCACTTTTATTTTTTCACATTCGATTTTCTAGAGAACGCCCGGGCGTACAGGAGTATGCCTGGCTACGCCCCTGCCCAACATGTAGGCCGTGGCCTTCTAGTTTACCTAAATAGTGGACATCTCATAACAATCCACTACAGTTTAATCAACATTAAGATTTCAATCAAAATATATTCATCATATTAGGCCATTTGTTCAGACTATATAGTACAAAATTTAAAAAGAATGTGTAGCTCTAATTATTTCCCCCTCAAATTCACAACCAAACTTAAGTACATTCACCTGGCTCCTGCCACATAAAACATGATATAACCCACTGTGGATCACTTCAGTGACCTTTAATCCACAAAATCTGATTAAATATTCTAAAATCTTTTAAATTTAGTGTTACACCTTACCCATTCATTCTGACCCAGTGATACTTTTCATGCCATTAAAATATTGATTTAATGTCATATACGTGATTGGCATAATTAATATTGATATATATTATATCAATTTATTAAATCTTCATCCATCATGCAATCTATTTTTGTTCTCGGAAACTTATGCTTTAATTAATACTTTAATAACGTAATTGGTTATTTTAAACCTTAATTGGATTCTCAGTGGTCATAGCCAAATGTAAATACGGTGGAGTGTTTGTACAGCTTTTAATATTTAAGAGAAACAAAACCATTGTTGGCAAAATAAAATCATTGTTAGATTGTGGAAGATTTATTGTAATGATTACAGTATACAGGAGTGGGGTAGTTTACAATTTTAATGATCTGGAGAAGTGTATTTATTTTTATACAGCCATTTGTGTGTTTTAATAACTGCTACAAAATGGCAAACTATTCAAAAAAAATTGTGAATACGATAATACAGTGTGTTATTAACAGGTGTTACAAACATATAGGAAATGTTTGATATATGTGTTTATAGCGAGTTATTCAAAGTTTATAAATTACACTTGAGTGGATGTGATATATAGAACCATGCATGCATGGGGTCTGCTCAAATCAAGGAAGGCCACTTAGAGAAATCAGCTGCAGAGTTTATGGACAAGTCGCCGACGTTTCTTAAGGAGTTATCAATGGGGAACCATTCTCGATCAGGATTTAAGTTTGTGAACGTGCCCACATCGAAAAATGTGGCAAATGGGGCGTATGTATATTTTTTAAATCTTGTGAGATTTGCTTTAAGTTCAGACTTAATTAACAAGGCCATGTGCCAAAGCCTGATTATGTCTTACTATAACGATGGTATTATGACGGTAAAACAATAAGAATTTATGTGTGATTTGTTATGGGACAGTTACACAATTAGTAGTTTAATAGTTTGTTTGCGTCTCATTGTTTACAATCAAATATATACACTACTCAACTTTTATAATCGGTCACCCAGGTTTTTTGAAAATAATACGAATACTAAAAACTGGAAATCACCGAAACACATACCAATATTTTATTAAGTTTATCAACAAGGTTTTAGTCCAATCAAGGCAGATTAAGTTTTTTAAATCGCTGGCGATATTTGTTAAACGACGGCAGTTAAAATTTTAAATGAAAATATGAATTATTAAAAAATATATTATTCTTTGAAAAGTGACCGATTATAAGGGTTGAGTAAGTGTATACATTTATACATTATTTCATAATTAAAACATGAATTGTAAACACCATTCTAAAATAATTCTAGCAGTCGATATTGGTGCACACTAACATATAAATTCAACAATTCATATCAAAAGCATACTGACTATTTTGGCCTGTACATGAGCTACTAACATTTAATGTGATAATAATTGGACAGCTATTGTTAATCAACCTTATGAGTATACATATATGATACTCAAAGTTTGAAATGAGTTGAGGTAAACTGTGAAATTTATAAGTAAGCAACTGGAGAAAATCTGCCTAATAAGCGCAAATAAAGAAATACTAAAAGATCCGTTGTCACATCAGGTCAGACCTGTTATGAACTGATTAACAATAACTGTCCAACAATAAATAAAACATAATATATATGTCGTTTAATTAAAACAATGTAGCATTATTTATACAGATAAGAATTTCTAGTTTGTATTTGATATGTATGTTTTGATTAGTGACGTCATTATTCAAATTAATATGACTATAGTTTGACCCACATGTATAATACATGTAAATTAACAGGAAAAATTATTGATTTTTTTTTTTATTTGTTATCTAATTCTGATGTTTAGCAATTAAAGAAAAATAATGAAAGAAAAAGTAGCTAGTAGTAATGGAGTTGATGGGTGCAATTTTATGAAGAAATTGAGAAAAAGCCTTAAAGGGACACAAACCAATCTTGAAATAGTTGTCAAATTTTATATTAACACATCAATTTATTAATCCAGTATCAGTTTGATTTCAAATTTCCTGCATATATTTAAGTAAAAGGGAAACTAATACAATTTTAAATTTTTCTTCTTTTTCTGCAATTATAAGGTTTAAATATATTATTGCTACAAAATAATCAACATTTAATAATATGCAACAAAAAATTTGCTATATTATAAATGATTTGTAGATATCACAGATATGCAGGGACCCATTTTTTGAAACAACTAACGACCATTTTGATCATAAATCAAATTTCTTAAATGCTCCGTTTTATTAAACATCTTACGATGTCTTAAATTTTAAAACTGTTCACATATTTGCACCTAAGCATTCAATGTAGACAAGTATGTTTGCATTATGTGCAAAAATGTCAAATATATAAGAAAATGAAATGAAATGAAATCGCGTTCATTTATGAATTGTAAATCAAAGCAAAGAATTTAAGAAATTAACTTACGATCAAAATTGTCGTAAATTGTTTCATAAAACCAGGCCCAGATCTGTAAGTTATGTAGAAAAACTTATTTTAAAAAAAATCAAGGTTACCCTTCGTCTCTTAACTTTTAGATTATAAAACACAAAATAATTACGTTGACAAACAGTACACAACTACCATTATTGAATATTTACTAAATAAAAATATGTTTTGAAGGAATTCAATAGCGGTAGAAAAACACCGCTTTGTGGGGTTAAACTGAGTCCAAGCACACACTGAACCCATCTTCATTTGTCAGATGTCAGGTTGTTTACAAGTTACTATGATGTTGTCCAATGAATTGTTACATACCCGTCATCCAATCAGAATGAGTGTTTTATCTAAACTTATTAAATTTGCTACGGTATATGCAAATTTGTACATCACACATTTTAATGTCTCGTCCAATCAGAATGCAGGAAATTCCCTCAGTGGGTTAGAATAAATATTTGTTAATATATTTGTGACAAAATATATTTCATAGAGAAATAAACTTCTCTGTGTTGTTTTTTGTTGATATATTGATGCTCCATGGCTGGGATAGTAAAGAAGCTTTCATCTAAAATTTCTCGCCTTTCACTGCTGCGGCTTCAAATTCCACTGGGAGCTTGACTTGTCAAGTGAGAAAGTGTTGATTCTTACGGATGCCTGGAGGTATACAGTACTAGTTCTACTCAGGAAAAAATGTTGTCTGCCTCTATCACTCACAAAATTGACCGTCATAGACAGCCTAACATGCTAAAATGATGCAAAACACCATTCAAACAAACAAAACAAAGCACTTTATTTAGTATATTTAGAGCCCCTCCCAGAGAGAGGGAGAGGTATCCAGAAACGCCCTAAACTCCTGCTGTCAAATATAAACCTCGGTTCTTTTATATGTTCAGAGGAACAACTGCTGAGACTGCCAAGTCCTCGTTTTGGAATGAAGCAACAGATTTAAATGACTTGGTCAAGGTCACAACCTTCTGAGCAGAACTATCTGTAGTTTGATCAAAAATGTATCAGTCTTAATTTATTACGACTATTTTGCAGACGGAAGCAGTTGCTGACTATGAGTGAGGAGAAGTCCAGGAAGATTCTCGATGGTTCCATGAAAATAGATAAAACACAGGGAGAGTTTGTTGGTAGAGCGGGTCTCGTATACCAGACGGACGCCTCAAAACAACAGGTATTTACTTGTATGTTCTATTTTTGCAGACGACGATTGGGTAACAGAGTTACAGGTCTCTCTATTGTAGTGGCCTTCATATATTCAAGTTGGATAGTCGTCATTGCATTTAATTAACTGAACACTCCGGCTATACCTTGCTTTCACAAAGTGAAGTGGTGGCTGTTGTCATCACTTGATCAGAATAATCAACATAACCTGTATAGTAATATACAAAAAAAAAATTTGCTTTTAGCATTTCAAATTCATAATAATTTCCAAATATGCAATTACGTAGAAAAACTAATGTGATGCCACAATGTTTAAACTAGCTTGTCTCTTTATACAAAGACATTTTTGTTGCTGGTTGAACTAAATTGATAAAAAGTATTTCATTTATGATTTTAAAATGACAATGAATATTGGTCAGTAAAACCAATTTCAAGGAAGAAGTAAAAAATCCCTTTTCGGCAAAAAGTCAGTCGGGTGAAATAAATATATTACTGTCTAAACAGTAATTTTACACATGACTGTGAATTATTCTAATTATTTACGTTCCTGTATGTTTATACAAAGATTTACGGGTGTAGACGGCATCTGTAATGATACTGGTGTTGACACTATTGGTGGAGGTGAGACAGATTGTTTCTGTGCTATCTGTCAGAGCACCTCAGTGACTGAGGGGTTAGCGACATTGCATTGTAAACCTTCTCGCCTCTCACCACTGCGGGTTTGAATCCCACTGGAAGCTCGACTTTTTAAGTGAGAAAGTGTTGATTCTTACAGATGGTGGGAGGTATACAGTTCTGGTTCTACCCAGGAAAAATGGGTGATCTGCCTCTATCACAAAATCGACCATCATATATGGCCTAACATGTGCTAAATATGACGTAAAACACCAGTCAGAACAAAAAAAATGTTGTCTTTTTGTAAGTCACAAGCTTTGTCTGGACTAGTTCTCCTGAACCCCTAACTGGATTTCAACAAATCTTGGCAGGGATAATCTGTACCAAGCCGGCTGTGTTCCGGTTGAATGGTTTTTAGCAGAGTTATTTACCTTTTTTATACACAAACCTTGTCCGGGTTAGTTCTCCTGAACCCCTTGTCTGATTTCGACGAAACTTGGTAGGGATGATGAGTACTAAGCCTAGTTGTGAATATCATTGTCGTGTTCCAGTCAATTGATTTTTGGCAGATTTATGACCCTTTCCCCAGTGGGAAAGAGACATCTGTTTTTAGCTCACCTGAGCACGAAGTGCTCATGGTGGGCTTTTGTGATACCGAGGTGTCTGTCGTCCGTGCGTCCGTGCGTTAGTCAACTTTTGTACACTCTAGAGGCCACATTTCTGATGCAATCATCATGAAACTTTGTCAGAATGTTTGTCTCAATGAAATCTCTGTCAAGTTCAAAAATGGGTCATGTGGGGTCAAAAACTAGGTCACTAGGTCAAATACTTGAAAAAACTTGTGTACACTCTAGAGGTCATATTTGTTACCCAATCTTGATGAAACTTTGTCAAATTGTTTGTCTTAATTATATCTTGATCAAGTTCGGAAATGGGTCACATGAAGTTAAAAACTAGGTCACTAGGTCAAATATTGGAAATACCTTGTGTCGTGCTCATGGTGGGCTTTTGTGATACCGAGGTGTCCGTCGTCCGTCCATGTGTGCGTCCGTGAGTTAGTCAACTTTTGCTTGTGTACACTCTAGAGGCCACATTTCTGATGCAATCATCATGAAACTTTGTCAGAATGTTTGTCTCAATGAAATCTCGGTCAAGTTCAAAAATGGGTCATGGGTCAAAAACTAGGTCACTAGGTCAAATACTTGAAAAAAACTTGTGTACACTCTAGAGGTCATATTTGTTACCCAATCTTGATGAAACTTTGTCAAATTGTTTGTCTTAATTATATCTTGATCAAGTTCGGAAATGGGTCACATGAAGTTAAAAACTAGGTCACTAGGTCAAATATTGGAAAAACCTTGTGTACACTCTAGAGGCCATATTTTTGACCCGAGCTTGATGCAACTTTGTCAGAATGTTTGTCTTAATTATATCTTGGTCAAGTTTGAAAATGGGTCACATGGGGTTAAAAACTAGGTCACTAGGTCAAATACTTGAAAAACCTTGTGTACACTCTAGAAGCCGTATTTCTGACCCAATCTTGATGAAACTTTGTCAAAACGTTTGTCTTAATTATATCTTGGTCAAGTTCAAAAATGGGTCACATGGTGTTAAAAACTAGGTCACTAGGTCAAACTTTGGAAAAAACGTGTGTACACTCTAGAAGCCATATTTTTGACCCGATCTTGATGCAGAATATTTGTCTCAATTATAGCTTGCTAAAGTTCGAAAATGGGTCACACAGGGTCAAAAACTAGGTCACTAGGTCAAATACTTGAAAAACCTTGTGTACATTCTAGAGGCCATATTTCTGACCCGATCTTGTTGAAACTTTGTCGAAATGTTGTCTTAATTATATTTTGGTCAAGTTCGAAAATGGGTCCCATGGGGTCAAAAACTAGGTCACTAGGTCAAATACTTGAAAAACCTTGTGTACACTCCAGTTGCCATATTTTTGACCAGATCTTGATGAAACTTTCTCAGATTGTTTATCTGAATTATATCTTGATCAAGTTTCAAAATGGGTCACATGGGATCAAAAAACTATGTCACTAGGTCAATATTGGAATTTGCTTGTGGGCACTCCAGAGGCCACAATTTTGACCTGATCTTGACCAGGCCTTAAAACCTGCCCTTGATCGATTATAATGGAAAATTGATTGAATAGTACCAACATTGCCGATAATCTATTATGGCTTCACGAAATCGATTGTCTTGAAAAATGGTCACTTTCTGGATTTTAGTCCATTCCCGTTTGTTTCCTTCAGTACCATTGTTCATACTGAAGGAATTATGAAGTCGGCGACTCTATAATTGCTTGATCATTTATTCCATCCAATAATCGCTTGTCATCAGTTATGGTTTTGAAACCGATTGCCCATCACTACAGTGTTTCTACATTCAAATTGCATAATTTGCATAGTCTTTGTTCTAGTGGTGTATTGCGGTATCTACCCCTCTTCAATAAACAAATTGTCTAGCGATATATCCCCTCCATTCAACAATAAGGCCCTAGTTGAGTTCCTCTTGGGTTACAATTCCTAGCTAGCCTGAGCACAATACCTGCACTGAACTCAGGTGAGCGATTCAGGGCCATTATGGCCCTCTTGTACTAAAAACAACCTCTAGTTACATATATACTGAAAAAATAAGTTTAGCAAGTCCTTTGTACATTTAGCTTAAAGAATTTGAATGCTATTTTATAATGTGAAGTATTATAAAACATTTGCATGATATAGGGTGATCTTCCCTTTCACTAATTAGTTGTGATCCAATGTATGTATCAGAGTTATCTCCCATTTAGTTAAAACGGCATATTTCATATTGGTCAAATACCAATATGATAAAGAACATGGTTAAACGTCACTAAATAACAGTTCTGGGTTTCAAGTTATAAAAATCAATGGATACTAACCTTGTCATTATATTACAATAACGAACCAAAGTTTTAAAAAATTGAAATAACGTCCCTTTACATTGAAATAAGAACAAACTTATAATTTTCGCAGATATCGTTCCAAACACAATGCCCTGCATATATCTGCTAATTATATTAATTATATTTTAATGACCTCTGCCACGCATAGCCTAGAATATGCGCAAATGAATTTGCCATGCAGTTTACTTGCTAAACTTATTTTTATCAGTATATATATGTTAACTGCATGTGTTCTGAGCCTTGTGAATCACATGGTATACCATTTATAAGGCTGAACTTATTAAATGAGTTTTATTATTTACCAAGGATAACTAATTAGTCAAACTAGGAAGGCAGGTTTATGCAAAGTCTTTTACGTAATTTTCTGCACATTTTTAGGCTATGTTTTGATGGTCAATTATTGTTGGTGGAGGCAGACCACCCACTTTTTCCTGGAGAGTACCAGTAATATATACCTCACGCATCCATAAAAATCAACACTTTACAATTCAAATTATCATCTCTGTTTTGCAGTAAAAATAATCTTCAAGCTTTTAGTTCTGCTGTATTATGTATAATGCTATATGATTATTTGAGCATTACACATATACTTAACTTGTATGTTTCAGGACTTGCAAGGAAAGAAAACTTTTGCCAGAAGTTACGTTAATGAAATGACAAAAGAGGCCATATTTACTGACAGAAAAAGAAACGAACTTAATAAAATTTGGCCGCAGATATTTTATGAAATGGTGTATTCAGCGATATTGGACATGGGAGATAGTCCTAGTTATATGAAAAAATGTATGGAAGATTTGGACAAAAGTTAGCAAAAACTAACCAGTGAAGACTGGTTTTAAGTGTTATTTTCCTGAAATAAGTGTAGATTGCTCAAGTGCTGTGATACAGTCAGTATATGTGACCATTGTGCTGTGAACCAGTCAGTATATGTGATGTCTGTATTATGTGTTTGTGGTGAAACTCGGAGTAACCAGTCAACTAAGTCAAGGGAGACAACTAAGTGAGTTATAGTGAAGGAGGGAGAACACTAATGGAGAGATAGTCTGCACACTATGGTGGAAGACTATAAACCTTAAAATGGCACACGCACAGTGCAAATGCACTGCCAATTAGAAATGGTGACCTGGAATAGTGAAGGCCAGGAAAGATTACTGACTTCCAGCTCTGTTTTTGTCCTGGACTGTTCTACAAGAAATGCAGGAAATAGCAAAAACAAGAAGACAGAACTAGGGAACTATGTAACCGGTACACTGTATCTTAATTTAGAAATACCATGTTTCAGCTGTGACATTATTCTGTCAGTTCTGCTTATTGAAAAATGTCTTGAAAACTTCATAAAAGTGATTATTTTTTTCTGATTTTCATCAAAATTATCTATATAGCTCTTGCTGTTTTCACAGATCGAGATTTTGAGATTTTATTGTTTATTAAAGTGAATACCGTCTGAATAAATGACACGAGACATTGCTAACTGGAGGGTTTCATCTTTGTCTGGGACATGCGATATAGAAGGTTCTATCTTTATGATAAAATAAAGAAAAACATTTCACTTTACTTTCAATTTATTGTTGTAAAATGTAAATCAGTGATCATGATATCAAATTAAATTATAAAAATAAAATGAATAACTTCAGACTATACTTATATGTTAATACAAAATTTATAATAAATATTTCAATAAAACGGAATCATTCTGATCGTAGGTGATGCCTCTGTGAGGTGGATGGTTTATATTAAATTTGCCAGTTTAATACTATGGAAAGATAAATATAAGGGAGGCTACTGTTACTACAAATCAATTATTACCCGATATGTTATTTGACAGTTGTAAGCAGAAGTACTGGTTATATTGTTAATTATGAGAAATCTATATTAGAGTTTATAACTTTGATATGTTGTAAAATGAATCAAAATTGTCTATGTTTAGGCAGTGATGGACACATTATAACAGAAAAGCTTGCTAGTGTCATTTTCAGACTTATGAATAGTTTATTACAGGCTGGTCAATCCATCTGATTGTCTTGTATTCCTTGACAAAGAGAAGTGATACATTTTACTGACTTTGATAGTTTCGCTTAATTTATATGGTATACATTAGTATTGCTTACATTAGTATTGCTTAAAGCACATCTACAATGTCTTAAACATTCCCTTTAAGCTCTGTTTTTCTAAACTGTATGCACGACGTCTTTTGCCATTGTAATCTCAGATATCTAAGAAGTTCAGATCGGGCACTTACTCAGATCTCACGTAATCTCGTATGACATAAGGTACAAGTGCAAAATCTCATTCTTCATTTTCTCTTCTTATATTTAATATGGATAGAATATAATTATATCATGCACACAGGATATTATTCTCTTTAATTTGCAGCAACATGTTGTGAAAAATGACAAAATCTATACAGATAGAGTTGTTAGCAAAACTACAACAACAACAACAGGAAGTAGCATAAAATATGCCAATGTCAGACTTTTTAAATCTGATTTTTTTGAATATTTTTTAAACATAACAATATTTTGAAAATACCAGTGCATTCCAAACATAATTTTCTTTAATCTTAGACCATCTGCAGAAATTTATTGAAAGTAAATTACAATTTCTGTACAGTTGAGAGCGCATACAAGTATTTTCTATCTAAAAGCACAAGTTACGAATCTTTGGTTTACTATGCCACTGATGTAACCAACATTTTGAAAATCGTGCCTGGCCTTATATTTGAAACACACAGTTCTTTTGACCTTGACCTACTTTTCACAGCCTGGTAAGTTTAACTTTTTCCGTTTTGCAGATTTGAAGCATGACTTCTTATTTGGATATTTTGCAGTTTTGTTGGTTAGTTTGCACCTTAAAGATAAGAAACACATGATTTTTTAATTTATCAAATATACTCGAGGTCTTTTAAAAAAGCCTCATTTATTTACTTTTAAGAATTGTTGCATTGAACTTTTAAATGAATGAATGATTGGTGTTTTACGGCACGTCGACACATACACAGGTCATATTATGCGCACAAACTGATGAAAGATGATGAAATGAAGCCGTAATTAAAAATTAATGTAAATATGTAAAGATAAAACTATTTACAAATAAGGGATGATATGGTAGTAATATGAAACTTTTGTCACGATAGCCCTTGTATAATGCCTATTCAAATCCAGTTTTTCACAACAATCAGTTTTGCGTGATTTATACTCACTACTGATTTTGATTTAAGGTTTTAAACTAAGGAATAATCATTGCTTATTTTCTGTGAGGCATTGTTAAAGTCCTTGAGTATATTTTATAATAATAAGTATCTGTGTTCAACAATAGGCATATAGTACACGGGTAACTACACGCGGTAATGCAATAATTGAGCATTGAAGAAAAGCTTCCACATAATGTGTATATAAATATATGTGAATCATGAGTTGATTCTGAGTTCTGCATGTCCTGAACTGTGTTCTGAAAAATCTAGTGCTAAAACAGTTATTTGAATATTTGAATATAGATATAAGTTTATATACATAGTATTTGAATATGACTATATTTGGGTATATATTTACAAAAATGGTACTCCATAATCAATATTCAAACATGAAGTCACCCGGGGCGACACAAGTTAGCGGAGCACTTTTGCCATTAAAGTGACACATGGCATGCCATTAAAGTGACACATGGCATGCCATTAAAGTGACACATGGCCATTAAAGTGACACATGGCATGCCATTAAAGTGACACATGGCACCATTAAAGTTACACATGGCATGCCATTAAAGTGACACATGGCCATTAAAGTGACACATGGCCATTAAAGTGACACATGGCCATTAAAGTGACACATGGCAATCTTGAAGTATTTATCAAGCGTTAAGATTAGCACCTCATAAAATATCCGTATCATTTCATTTAATGCTACTTCCATATAATTAAATAAAATGTTTGATTTAATAAATAGTATAACGTAAGCTTAAATGTAATAAAGCTGTTCTTATCGAACAGAAGTAATGAAATTACAGCTTTAAAGTTCTGCGTAATATTTAAATAAAGTAAAACTGCTAATTATTAAAAAAATCTAATGTAATCGTAAAAAAACATATGTTCAAGTAAGAAATTTTAAATATTGGTTTCAGCACTAGAAAATCCCTCGTTAATTTTGTTGTTGAGACATTCCGTCAGTCAAGTTAGTACCCCATCCACATTGTTTTGTCATGTCGAGTCCAGCAGTCATATATACCGGTATGCTGAATAATGGGTATTACACCTTGATGCAATATCTCAGTATATGTATAATATTGAGGATATCTGTTGTTATTGAGTGAATGACAGATTTCATTTCATCGAGAAGTGATAAAACATTTTATTTTCACGAGTGCAAAGGATGAGTGAAAATATTGAAGTTTGATCACTTCGAGATGAAATGAAGTGTTATTCACGACAAAACAACAAATGTTATTTTATGCCTGATAACCAAAGTGCTGCAAAAACGGTATAAAAAGCAAATATTTTTTCGGCAACGTCTTTGGCTCTGATAGTATGGTAAAGTTGCTATCTTTAAATCACCATAACTTCTAAAGTACTTGACCAATTCAATTAGCTTAGATATTTCCAATTCATTGATATAACATTTGTACCATCTTTCTGAGAAAAAAGTAATTTTTTTGAAGAAAACAATTGGCAGACTGACATTTCTGATTTAAATGAAAAATACCTGACCAATATTCAAAATCTACAGAGCGTTTTCGTAGTTAAACCATTTCCAGTAAATGTCTTATAACATTTTTTTTTTTTTGACGTTTTTGTCATTGAAAAAAAGTAGTTCTCTCAGTGAAAAATAAGACTATATTTCACATTACTAAAATTACATTTATTTTGCTGCTATTTTGTTTCATTATTAAGCATAAAATAAATAAGTTTATTACTCTTAGTGAGTTATTGCACCAAGTGACTATTATTATTTTCATTGTTAACTTATTTTTGTTGATTAAATATTTAATTTATATCTTGAGTCAAGTATAAAATGTCATTCTTTTTTCATTTTAAAGAAAAGGATGTATGGTTATAACTTATGACATGATTAAAATTAATTTGATAAAGAAAAAATGTGTTGTGTTCATTCTTTAAAGTTCCTACTTTATATTCCTATTATAAAGGGTGTAGAACATTTTGAAACATTACAGGCTGAAAGGTTATCATACTAAGATGTGCTTATCATTTCGGTTTTAATAATTTTTCAAATGAAGTTCCCAAAGTAAACAAGAGTATTGGTAGAGCCAGTTTCTTAGTAACACGTAGTAAGGATTTTATTAATGTACACTTCTGTATACAGTCCCTGCTGAAGTTTGAAAGAAGTTTTGTCAGTGGACATCAAGCATACAATTAAGGGAAAATGTCCATAATAATAAACTTGCGTAAAACTGTGATATGAGTGTTTTCCTTAGGCAAAGGTCAAAAGCAATAACATACTGTTGCGTACCAGTTAAAAGAAGAAGGTCAATCCTTTACATTTCAGAAGAGAGATGTTTGATAAGCATGTTATAAACATAAAGGTGAGGCCCCTATAACCCGGTGGTAAGACCACTTGGCCCACAAGCGAAAGGTCGGGTTCAAACATTCTCGGATGCTGGTCTCTCCTTATCATGTTTACTAGTTCATTAGTCATCTTTCATCACCATTCAGCATAAAGCCACCTTATATCTGTTCCAGAAGTAGTTGGTACCTCGCTGCTGTGTTGTGACCATGGTAGGCTGTCGTTCACAGAAAGAAGGAACCCTGTAGACATCTGAAGTATGCAGTGACCAGTAGCCTAGTAGTGGCATAGTAGCATAGTAGTGGCATAGTAGCATAGTAGTGGCATAGTAGTGGCCTAGTAGTGGCCTAGTAGTGGCATAGTAGCATAGTAGTGGCATAGTAGTGGCATAGTAGTGGCATAGTAGTGGCATAGTAGTGGCCTAGTAGTGGCCTAGTAGTGGCATAGTAGTGGCATAGTAGTGGCATAGTAGTGGCCTAGTAGTGGCATAGTAGTGGCCTAGTAGTGGCATAGTAGTGGCATAGTAGTGGCCTAGTAGTGGCATAGTAGTGGCCTAGTAGTGGCCTAGTAGTGGCATAGTAGTGGCCTAGTAGTGGCATAGTAGTGGCCTAGTAGTGGCATAGTAGTGGCATAGTAGTGGCATAGTAGTGGCTCTTGTAGTTTCAGAGAAGATTTTTTTTTAATTTTTCCTATATAGGGCGTGTGCTGCTACCCAAATTTTGACATATTGGTACCACTCAAGCTGGCAAATTCTAATATGCATTTTCGGAAAGGTCAATGTCTAACGCTTCTTTTAAGCCAGGATAGTATTTTTAGTTCGGTAGCTTAAGTGTGTAAAACTATTGTTTATAAAGGGAGATAATTTTTAAGAAAATGTTCTAAATTGATATAAAAATGTATGTATGGCATGGATTAACTATGTAATATAGACGGATCCTGATGTAAATATAGTTTTTTAGATTCTATATACATGTATACGAAACAATACAAAATAATATAAACAGACTTCTCTGTAATAAAGGTGTTGCTATAAAGGGAGATAATAAAGTACACTTTTAAGTTTTTAATTAAAAAAAAATGAGCTAACATTAAAAAATGATTCACAGAAATGTTATAATTCAAAGTTCCATTTTATTTGTCTTTGCGTCACCTTCGTAGCATGGAAGACAGGTAGGGATCGCTTTGTCCGTAATCTGTCTTCATTTGTCGTCTTTGTCCGTCTGACCGTCACGTCTGACCGTCACGCATTAACCTGTAACCTGATCTTGGTCATAACTTAAAAAGTATTTCAACTATGTTCATGAAATTTCATAAACATCTTCATCTCACCCCAAGGAAAGTCGTTACACGTGTCTTATAACTGTGTTTTTCATTTCGGCAAAGTTATGCCCCTTTCCATTAAATCTCTTTACCTGCAACCTGACCTAGCTCTTAACGTTAAATAAGCACATGACAGCCTACAAAAGTGTTTCATGGAACACTCTTTCTAGTTATTTATTTCACATATGCAAAAGGCTATGTGATTATCAGCCCTTGAGTCCATCATTGAATTATATACTATTGTTAAATGCACCTTCACACTGAAAATATGTATAGAATAATTGTAAAAGTACACCACTGTTAAAAAAAAAAAAAAAATCTTTTTATCCCATGTGCCTTTAATACACAAATGATACACATGAAAAGCGTGCACTTACATTGTAAACTGAAACATGTGGTATGACGAAACGTTCGGATGAACAGTTTATTAGATTTGTTATTTGGTTTGGACCATTTTTGTTCGAATATGGACATGCTAATGATCAAATGGTTTTGTTTGGCAATGTGTCTCTGCAAATTAGTCACTCAGTTCTGTTTAACACATCCACAAATATAGTTGCCGGTTATAACATTTTTACAGAGAAAGTCCGTCAATGTCATCATACTATAACATTGGGATTATGTCATTGAAAGAATATCTTTGTCTTTTTACAATGGTGCACTTTGAAATTTGGATGATGTAAAAACATGGCTTATTTTATTTAGAAAGGATGTCTCGTTTGCTCCCGCTGGATAAATGGAACAATTTATTTGACATTAAAAAACAATAACACAGATTTGAATAAAATTGCGTCATACTTTTCTGATATAAAGGGCACAATTTCATCCATATACGTATTGTTTCTGATATTATGTTCACGTAAATAATATTGAATTACTGTCATGTACTTTATGGTTGACATTGCTCATGCCTAAAGTATGCATTTGGTTGACAATTTCACTTGACCGTACCCCATCCATTTTGGAGTTTGTTTTTATATAAAGATGGCAGATCAATAGTCCTTAAATATTCAGCAGCTAACGAGTGTTACACAAGATGCAAGTTAACACAGGGTAGATACAAAGGCAATGTTGCAAGGAGGTTTGAAAGACTAGCACAGCAGTATTTCCTTCAGTTCTTGGGAGTAGGAAAATCGTTCTTAAATGAAAACAACTGATTTACAAAGTAGTTTGACTGCTGAAAGAAAAGTATAATCTAGATACCGCTAAGGCAATAAGACAGAGCATCCTGAAAGACATGTTTTGAAAGACGGTAGTTAAATATTATTTTAAACAGCAGGTTGTCTAAATGGACACACAGTCTATAGTAAAAACTGCTGGTGAGATTTTCCAATCCAATCCACAACGCAGTATGATCGGCATACAACAAGCCGTTGTAATGAGACCCTGGAATAATTATCAATGGATATCAGTTAATAATAATCCAGTGTCTCATTACAACTCGTTGTATGCCCATCCTATAGCGTTGTGGATTCAACTGGTCAGCTCTTAATGAGCAGTATTCCCTATACATATGCAACAGCAGCAGTACAACATGTGCGTGCATACCACCACGTGCAAACAAGGATCTCGGAAAGTCTTACATACCTTTAGAATAGGGATGGTACACCTTGGACTTTGTTATAAGGCCAGTTATAACAGATGACCCTTATGTTCCTTTATAATTTCGGAATGTATCTTGCGAAACTTACTTTACACTGTACTTGCAGAAAGCATAGACTTTCCTGTATTGTAACATGGTGTGAATGCAGGGGAGTTAGTTGTAGCATGTCTACCAGATTCAGAATGTGAACATGTGTCAGCATTCGGCAGTATTCTGTTAAAGATGTTAATATCATGATTGTCTCTTTCTGTATCTTTGAGACGTATATTATTATCCAATCTGAGTTTTCTTTAAAACTACGTTTACTTCTTAATTGCATTTTACCGTTTCAGAAAAACTATCCTGGCTAATTTTTTTTTACTTAGATATATCTAAAAGGTGGTAGCATTTAAAATTTGTCAGCTGAGTTGGTACCGAAAAGTTGAGTAGCCCATGGTCTAATATAAGTCTTATGTAAAACTGTGACCCCCGGGGCAGGTCCAAATTTGACACAAGGGTCACCATTTGAACAAACTTGGTAGAGGACCATAAGCTTATAGCAAATGCAAAATCTCTGGCTCATGTAGTTCCAGAGAAGAAGATTTTTTTAAGTTTTTCCCAGTAAAAGCCTATGTAAAACTGTGACCCTCGGGGCGGGGCCAA
Organism: Cyrtodaria siliqua; assembly: GCA_037043455.1. NCBI lineage: Eukaryota > Metazoa > Mollusca > Bivalvia > Adapedonta > Hiatellidae > Cyrtodaria > Cyrtodaria siliqua. The sequence goes on from JAWPHD010012148.1 coordinate 39,392, forward strand.
ATGTGACCCCAGGGCCACCATTTGAACAAACTTGGTAAAGAACCATAATCTTGAAGTAAATGCAAAATATTAAACCTCTGGCTCTTGTAGTTTCAGAGAAGAAGATTTTTGATTTTTCTTCCTATATAAGTCTTATGTACAACTGTGACCCCCGACGCGGGTCCAAATTTGACACAAGGGTCACCATTTGAACAAACTTGGCAGAGGACCATAATCTTATAGTAAATGCAAAATATTAAACCTCTGGCTCTTGTAGTTTCAGAAAAGAAGATTTTTTTGATTGTGTTCCTATATAAGTCTATGTCAAACTGTGACCCCCCGGGGCGGGGCCAAATTAGACCCCAAGGTAACCATTTGAACAAACTTAGTAGAGGACCGTAAGCTGAGGCTACATGTAATACATGAAAGCTCTGTGCCTTCTGGTTTCAGAGAAGATTTTTTTTTAAATTTTTCCTATAAAAGTCTATGAAAAACATGCAAAATCTCATTATACAAACTTTGGACCCCCGAAATCACAGTAATTTTTTTGACCCCGGGACTTTATTTCAACAAACTTGATAGTCTAGGAGTTGGCGATCATTTTAAAAGAAAAACTGTCGAAATCTGTTCTGCGGTTCTTGAGAAGAAGAGTTTTTAAGGTTTCAACTATCTATGGTAATGGCGGCCATCTTGGATGTCGCGCTGACCTAATTTTAACAAATCTAAAAAGCACTCATCTAAGGATTATACACATGAAGATTGGTCAAAATTGGCCAAGCGGTTTCTGAGGAGAAGTCGTTTGAAGCAAAAGTTAACGACGACGACGGACGAACGGACGAACGGACGGACGAAGAGGTTGAGAAAGTGGAACAAAAAAAAAGCACAAAAAGGTTGGTTTAATTCTGTATTTACTCTGGGATATAGAGCCCTGCTTTACTCAAGCTTAAATTAGCAGAGAAGATTCTTTAATTAGGTTTATTGGGCTCTGCACTGCCTCTTATTGCCCTCCATCATTGTCTTAAGTTTCATTCAATTTTATGCTCCAGACAAGAATTAAAAGCATAACATAACATTTACAAAGGGTAATACATCGGAACTTCTGCTCAGTGTCCTCCATCATTAAATTTCATTCCAGTCCCATTATGTTTTCAAGTTATGATAATTAGAAAGGACATTCAATTCAATTTTATTCAGGTAAAAGATCCATATACAAGTTATATTACAAACAATTGGTAAGATGAGAAAATAAATTACAGATAAACGTATTATATAATTAAGAATCTGACTATCTGACTGTTGTCAATGATCACAGAAATTCTATCAGTTATCAATAACAGTTTTATTATTGCTATATCACAGAAGATATGGTCATGCACTTTCCAGTTTAAATTTAGTTTTAAAATGTGTTGTCACTGATTTTGAAAATAGTATACAACATTCATTTACTCTATTGTTTAAAGCATAGAAATATGATTAATAAATAAATACATATTTTTGCATTCAAAGGGATCTTTTAACCCAAGGATAGTCCATAAAGCTCGAAAGCTTATTTCCAATGTGGTCCTTTAATGGGTGGTTAAGACGTTGGCAATATGATGCAATATTTTAAGAATGTGGTAACATACATAATTCCGCATTATATAAAAGAATGTTCCATTAAATTTATTGGACATTATCAAATAATTTGTTCTGGTTGAAAGACTAGCAAATTAATACTTAATTATTTATATTATAGTTTATAGCACATACACATATACAACACATTTTACTATTAATATCACAGTGTTAAGCACATCACAGTTCAGGTTTACAATGATAGACATAATTGTCATTTAAACAAATACTCTAATTTTTTGATCTTTAACATCGTGTCAAGTTTCATTTTAGTCCCATTAGTAGCTTTTAGTTGCGCTCTAGACAACAATTATAAGAATAATACATACTGAAAAGGGGATTCCTTGGAAGCAACAAACACAAACAAGAGATAAAAGTAGCAGACTCGGTTTTTATTGAGTCTGTTCGTGAGAGGTAATGTTAAGTGCACCACCTCTCACACCTCCTAGCACCGGCTTAAGCGATATTCTACTTTAAAGCCACACAGATTGGAATTGATGATCTCAAAGGACCAGTATGTAATAACACCACTGATTTGTAGTCGGGGCAACTTTTTACGGCCTCCGTACAGCACTAAACAAACGCAAGTGCGAATGATAATAAATACTGGAAAGGGGATCCCCTGCAAGCAACAAACACAAACAAGAGATAAAAGTAGCAGACTCGGTTTTATTGAGTCAGTTCATAAGAATGTGAAGCGGATCACCTCTCACGCCCCATAGCACCGGCTTAAGCAAACGGGTAATAACTAATTTGAATTAAGAAAGAGTTATGGTTCTTGTGGTCTGCACTTCCATTCATTGTCATGTATCATTGTGCTAAAGTTTCATTCCAATCCCATTAGTAGTTTTGAAGTTATGCTCCAGCCAATAAAGTTACGAAGCGCAGTAACTCTAATTGGAATGAAGATAGTTATGGTTTTATACTCTCCACTTCTTCTCATTGCCCTATATCATTGTGCCAAGTTTCATTTCATTCGCATTAGTAGTTTTTTCAAGTTTTGTTCTGGACAAAAATTATATCTATATACAATTACAAAGGGTAATAACTCTATTTTGGGAAAAGAAAGTGGTATGGTTCTTGTGCTCTGCACTTCCTCTTATTGTCCTCTATCATTGCGTGAAATTTCATTTCAGTTCCATTAATAATTTTCAAGTTATCCTCCGGACAAACTATGTAGAAGGACTGTATGACGAACGAAGCGGCGACTATATGCTCGCTTTTTAAATATATTTCGGGGAGCCTAAAAAAGGCATACCAGGGATTATGGAAATATTTAGCGAAACTCAGAAACTGCTAGGTCAATGCATGAAGTATCTTATTTACATGAAGAATCACGTTTGTACAATGAAATTTTGGTTAGAAAAGCTCATCACCACCCCACCCTTAGAGTCAAATAATGTATAAGGTTATATAGGGAAACTATTAAAAAAAACTTTTTCAACAAAATGAACTATTGGTGAAAACCTAGTTCAAAAAGAAATGCATCACATTTTGAACACGTTCGACGTTCATCGAAATAACTGGAGCCAAAGAGTATTGAGGTACAACTACGTAAAAGTACGTTTTAAATGTGTAACGTTTTTTCTACAATCGTTATACATTTTTATTTTTTAATAAGGTCGTGCAAATAAAAAAAACGCAAATCCATTTGATACAAATAATTTCTTTGTCTACAAACTTCGTAGTTGCCAAATAGTTGCAATATAATTGGCCTGAAACCCAAGGTGACGACCATCTTATCGTTTTACTTTGAAGCCGTTTTACTTTGAAGCCTACATATTAAAACGGCCTCACTTAAAATATCACTGGAGACTAGTTTGAAGACAGTTGCCAGATAATTGCCTTGTGCAGGCAAGTGTTACACTAGCTGGCATATCAGACTCTTTCTGAAAGAAACGTATGTATTATGGACATGCTCGCCAAGTGGTTGCCATACCCGTACACATTATATGTACCGGACATGCAATGATTTCATTGCAGAGCAAAGCATACGTCCCACTGAGAGACAATCACAACCGAAATGTCCGGAATTGCAGCGGCTACTACACTTAAGCCTTTGTCATCTAAGTGTGTGAGAAAACCTCAATCCACTCAGACGCAATTGCGAAGCTAAGGTAACATGGTTGTTTGTGCTTGATAACCCTAATAACACCAATAGATAAACCGTTGATTTTCATGACTCGTAAACCACCGTCTGAAGTAAGGAAGAAAGGAAACTGTGTGGTGACACATTCACATAGTCTTGTCACGCCATTACACATTGACCAAGCTCGACATTTGAAAGTGAATGAAGGTGTAGTGGGTCTTACTGAAATCACATCGAGCAGTTGAATCCGGGGGATGTTGTTAAATGATCACTGACGCAGAGAACGACCGAGTTTTTAATTAGGATCATCTCAATAATTCAAAAGAATCGACCAAAGGAAAGGCATCATGAAAAAGTAAAAAGTATTCAGGCATCGTTCATAAAACATATTTAGGACGTGTGTGACGTAATATAATATACAAAAGCGAGGACAACCCTTTATTGTCTTCTATGATTAATAATATATATCGTATTAAAGAAAATTAACTCAAAAAAAGCATATATTTCGGATACTGTCACTTTTTCTCTCGAATGAAAATGGAAACAAAATAATAAAAAAAATGTATGACAAAGAGACGATTTCAATTTTGGCATTGTCAATTATCCCCACCAAGACAGGGATGTTCCTTTTCTCCGAGCCACTTTTTATGGGTTGTATTTCTCAGTTTATTCGTTTTTTAAAGCTTGTAGTCAAGGAGAGGACTTTACATTGCGTAACCTTTGTATAACTAAAATTCTAATCTATCAGTTGCCATAAACTTTGAAAAATCTTTGCAACATGTTATTTCCGTAACCCTGCTCAGGGTTCTTGTACTAAATGAACCCTGCACTACTTTTAAAATTGAAAAGTAAATTAAGAACTCTTCTTCGACAAGGACTATCACAAGCTGACTTCGATTGTGACGTTCGACGTGTTTACAAACTTTGAAAAATGCTTGGGCAAGATCACTTTCATACACTCTTTATTAAACTTAAAAGCAAGTTTATCAAAAGGCGTTACGACTCTATAATTTTAATTCGTCACTATACTTTCGTCTTTGCTTTTACCATTACCTAACAGACTGTAGACCCCAGATGACGTCTACCTAAATTGTGAAATTGAGTGTAACGTTTAATGTTTGCCTTAAATATTGTCTTGTCATGCCCTTAATGGTTTATTCTCTTGTTGCTCCGGCTTCTGTCAAGCCAATGAGTACTTGCTTTGTGGCTTTGTAAGCTTTTTTAATACTTATATTTATATGAGCCTCTGACAGTGTATGTCTCACTTAAAATGCCTAATAATGCTGCATAGTTTGTTAGAGGATATAGCCTAGCGTTTTGTTTTTTCATTTACGCTGCACCGTTTGATTGGGTGCCAATAGGGTAAGAGAGAGTTTTGATGCACCACAGAACCTGGTTTAAACCCCAACGATTTTTTGCAAAGCCCGTTCCAAAAGGTGGTAACCATATTGTCTACCCTTTTACGTTTGCGGTGTCGCATACTTTGCCTCTAAACATTCTTGTTTACATATTTTAACTGATGGTTGGCTTACTTGACATAGAAATAAATACTGATTGATAAGGGAGATCCTTTGGAAGCAACAAACACAACTAAGAGAATACAGTAGCAGACTCGGTTTTATTGAGTCTGTTCATGAGAGATAATGTAAGACGCAACACCTCTCACGCCCCCTAGCACCGACTTAAGCGGTATTCTACTTTAAAGGCACATATATATTTGGTTCGTTGATCCCAAAGCACCAGTAAAATAACACTACTGACTTTGAACTATACAAATCAATATGCAAGTGATGTTTTAAAAAGAAATCAAGTTTGTATATGTCGCCTAAAATAGAGATTAAAAGCATTACAGTATTTTCAATTTTAAAATAAGTGTACTTTAATTCCATGCATATAATTCCTATGAAAAGTGTGTTTGATTTATTATTTAAGCATGTGCTTTATTGAATAATCTAGATCTGTAGAAACCTTTACTGATTTTATGTTCGTCTTTTCGTTGCAGACAATTCAACAAGTCACCATGAAGTTGCTATAGTCGCACTAAGTTTCGTGTTCGTGGTCCAAATATATGGGCAAGGTGAGTTTTAACTTTCAATACTTTAAATATTGACGTAAATTGCATAAATGGCATAACACATAAAGAATTAAATGGATGTTCACGAGTCATTATCAACATCACTTTCATTGGTGTGTTTTTTTCTATATGTGTTGCTTTTTATTGTACAAACACACACTCCCATTATGAAAAATTATTTGGCTTTTTTTTAAATAGTTTCTAGTGGTTGTGATTGACCTTACAACTGGTTTCACAATTAGCAATATAATGTTTGTTTGGTGTTTTTCGTCATTTTCAACACATGTAAGGTTATATATGACAGTCGATATTTTTTTGTGGTGGAGACAGACCAACCACTTTTCATGGGTAGAACCAGTACTGTACACCCCCCGCCATCCGTAAGAAGCGACACTTCCTCACTTACTAGTCGAGCTCCCAGTGGGATTCGAACCCCCAGCGGTGAGAGGCGAAGGTTTACAACGCAACGTCGTTAACCATTCGGCCACGGAGAAGCAATATAAGTAAACTTACTGACACACTTTCAGGATCCAGTCATCAATCATGTGATAACGAAAAGAAAAGGGTACGCTAACTATAAGTACATATTAGTGTAATAAGCATAACATCAACTATACTTAAGGAAAAATAACTCGGGAATTCCAGCTATATAATTTCTATAAAGCACACTTCATTCCATGTGATAAAATATTTGCAGCTAGTTAGAGAAAGGACAAAACTGTGCTGTTGTAGACTTGTTAATCACGGTACACTTTGTAACACGAACTTTGTAAATGCTGAAGTACCGCTTTAAAAACAAAGAAAAATATTTCAGTACTGTATATAATGTAAAAAGATTGCACAATTATATTTTACATCCTACGCTTGCTCACATGTTAGTGACAAACGCGCATTCTTAGGCGTAGGAGCCGGTGTGGGGGCCCAACAATTTGAGGAAGAAATGGTTTGCGTTCAAAAAAGTGTTTTCCCCCTATATAATGGTGTGTATTTTGATGTAAATGAGCTTGAATAACGATTTTTTTTGTGTTTTGTTTTTGTTTGTTTGCTTGTCATATATGTTGTCAAAACGTAGTGTTTGCCCACACCCACACCCCCAATAATGGAAACGTTCTTACGCCTATGGTAGTGTATCACTAATGAAACGTTGAAGGGATAAGATTTGGAGTGTTATGTGCTGTTTTAGTATTTTTTCCGAAAGGAAAGATCTTATGTAGTCACGAACCATTCGATTAAAAATATATAGCTTTTATCCTTTTTTTTACTAGTGTAATACATATAACCTCTAATGTGAATGCTGAAGCAATTCGCCGTGAAGTCTACTGCAATAGCGTTAAAACTCAATAGGCAATGTGTGCCTTAATTGGTGTAGTCCAAACTGGATTGATTTAATTATTAGCCAGTGTCTTAGAATTTGTTTTAGGTAGTGATGGTTTTTAAGGGTACAAACGGCAATTTTATTAAAGTAATTATAAAGGAAAACAATTTGCGCTTAGATTTATTAATCTAGTATTATTTTGACTTTAAACACCTGCTTGCGTATAGGGAATACATGCCATTTGAAATTTGAAATTTTCCCCCCATTATTTTGTCATAGGTTTAAATATATTACTGGCGCAATATATTCAGCAAATAGTAAAAGGCAAAATCAATTTGATTTAACCTAGTCGAATAATTTAGATACATAATGTTACAATATGTCTATTTGTGTACTGGCTGTCACTACTCTACTGACTGATAAGCCCCGCCTCTTGGTTCCTCCCTTATCTTGGATAGCCCTGCTGTCCACTTTGATAACATTCTAATGATAGCATTCTTACTGCATACATCTATATGATTCAATAAAGATAGAACAAACGGATTTAATAGTGAATTTTGAACATTCGGGAATATACATTTAAATAAGAAAAATTATATTCAGACTGAATTTTAAACATTCACGATATAAAAATGGATTTAAGTGGTATACCAATACCAACCATGGAGTGGAATTACACCAATTTACCAGACGTATGGAGGAAATTCCACCAACATTCAAAGGTGCATTTAAGGAGAAAGATGATGCTGTACAAATTACATATCTTCTTCTATGGATCGGGCAAAAAGGCAGAGACATCTACAATACTTTGTCTTTGACTGCAGAGGAGAGATCTAATATGACGTCAATATGCTAAGCAATAAAAAAGCACTTACAGCTTAAACTTAATTCTGTGTTCTCAAGGTTTAAAATTCAAGAATGAAATCCAAGGTGAAAACACGATGGAACAGTTTATAACGAGACTCAAATTTTTAACTCAGGATTGCTTATACACAAATCCGGAAGAAATGATCCGGGATAGGATAGTTTTCGGTATAACTTCACTAAAAGTCAGGGAAAAACTCATTAACGAGGGAGAAAAACTGACTTTGGATAGAGCAACCCAGATTTGTCAAAGTTTCGAGTACGCCCAAGAGCAGTTACGTACTATGAACCAGCCATCAACTGTGGCGTCCACAGTACACGCAGTACTTCAGCCACAACGGAGAAAGCCACAAGCCGCTTCCGGTAGCACCAAGTACCAGCAGACCACTAGCATCAGCAGGAACAGAACCAACAGCAGCAACCAACGACAGGCCATTTCCAAAATATGCGGAAACTGCGGACAGACACATATCAGCTTTCAGTGTCCCGCTTAAGGGAAACAATGTCATTCGTGCAAAAAATGAAATCATTTTTCCAAACAGTGTCGTTCCAAAAACGTAAATGATGTAGAGGTAAAGGAAAACTGTGAACTAGATTATTTATTCAATTCTGATATGGATGTATTTGTTGATAGTGTGGAATCTAAAATTACCGATGGACAGGTATTTGCAGAGATTCAGGTAGGCCCTACAGCTCGTCTTGTTAAATTCAAGGTTGACACAGGTCAACATTTTAACATACTCTGTATTTCAGAATCTTGATGTTAAATTGGCTCTTAGCAAGTCTGCTACAACATTATCAGCTTATAATGGGAACACACTTGACCTTAAAGGCTGCGTAACTCTAGTCATGTTTTCATCCAAGCACAGGTCACAGACAAGAGGTCACATTTCATGTTGTCAATACGAGGTCACCGCCCTTGTTTGGATTACAATCATGTATAGAATTTGGGCTCATTCAGCTTACATACACTGTTGAGACTGACAACCCTCAGACATTTCTAACAAAGGCATCCGTCCTAAGTGAACATTCTGAGGTATTTAAGGGCATAGGTAATTTCCCTGGGGAGTGCAAAATACACATTGATCCAAATGCAACTCCTGTAATACACCCGCCCAGGAAAGTCCCCGTCGCATTGCACGACAGGTGCAAAGCGGAACTGGACCGTATGGAACAAATAGATGTCATTGTCAAAGTGAATGAACCTACAGATTGGGTAAATTCTATGGTCATAGTGGAAAAGAAACAAGGAAAACTCCGCATTTGTCTTGATCCCCAGGAATTGAACAAAAATATCCTTCGTCCTCACTATCCCATGAGAACACTAGAAGACATTCTACCCAAGCTTTCTGGTGCAAACTATTTCACGAAACTTGATGCCATATCAGGTTTCTGGGGAATAAAATTGTCAGAGGAGTCGTCATTTCTAACAACATTCAATACCATGTTTGGTAGATACAGATACTTAAGGCTGCCGTTCGGGCTTAAGTCATCTGGAGATGTATTTCAGAGGAAAATGGATCACTGCTTTGAGGGTCTAAACAGTGTCGTTGCAATAGTAGACGACATGCGTTTTTGGAAAAAATAGGCAGGAACATGATAAAAATCTAAAAGCTGTTTTACAACGCTGTCTTGAAAAGGGTGTTCGTTTGAACGATGAAAATCTTGAAGTCGGTGTTCCTCAAGTCCATTATTTTGGTCACATTTTGTCGGCAGATGGTCTGAAACCCGATCCTGCCAAGGTCACGGCTATAAGAGATATGCAACCCCCTAACAACAAGGCAGAACTGGATTTTTTTTTAGGCATGGTCAACTACTTATCACGTTTCGCACCAAACTTGACTGAGGTTACAAGTCCCATGCGTAAACTATTGTCAAAGGATGTTGAGTTTTCCTGCGACAAACCCCAAGCTGAAGCATTTCAGAAGGTCAAAGAGATAATCACTGAGCATCCAGGTCAAGTCCTATCATATTATGACCACACCAAACCACTGACCCTGCAAGTTGATGCAAGCAAATTTGGCCTCGGTGCCACTATCATGCAAGAAGGAAAACCTATAGCATATGCTTCGAAGTCCTTGACAGCTTCTGAAATCAATTATGCACAAATTGAAAAGGAAATGTTTGCAATCGTTTTTGGATGCAAACGATTTCACCACTATGTCTATGGCCACAAAAATCATGTGCAAACTGACCATTTGCCATTAGTTTCAATTTTAAAGAAACCCCTTCATGCCGCTCCTGCCCGCTTGCAACGCATGATGTTGCAACTACACAGGTATGACATAGATGTCACACATGTTCCTGGGAAACAGATACCTGTTGCCGACACGCTTTTCCGTAAATCATTAAGCGACACATACCCAGACCTATGTGTAGGTATGTATTTACAGGTCAATATGGTCGTGTCAAGTTTACCTGTAAGTGACAGAAAATTACAGGAATTAAAAACACAAACTGAAAATGACAAACAATTTAGTGTCCTTAAAGCTACAGAGTCCCTATATCAATCGATTTCTTCTTTGTAGGCGTGTCTTTATTTGTAACTTCATGTTCACCAGCTCATGTCAAAATCGGGTATTTAAGCGAGCAAATATAGCGTAGGAAATCATTTACTGTATATACATCGACCAGTGCACATCGTACCTATACACAGGTAACAGTAATTTTTACCGAAAAAAAAAGTTAGCTTCTTTCGGGGCTCGAACACACGACCTTCTGATTTCAAGTCCTCTGGTCTATCCACTGAACTACGACGCTACTTGCGAAAATAGTACACTAACTACATTATATTATGAGGCAAAATAGCTTAACATATTTGAACGCAACTAATGATGGATCAATAAATATGCAGTCCATATTGTCGCACGTGTAAATTAACATTGCCTGGTGTATTACTGTATCTTATCAATATGAAACTAATACTTCGCCTCAAATCAACCATATCTCGACTTGTTATTTAGCGCTTTATGAGTTTGTGTGCGCGCTCTTGTTATTACGTAATGCCTATTTAGTGTTAAAAATGCTACAAAATACCAATAAATAGCAGTGGTCTAGAGGTTCAGCGTACATCTTTCAAATCTTACAAGTGCAAGGCTGTGGTTCATATTTAGCGCTTGATGAGTTTGTATGCGCGCGCTTGTTATTACGTAATGCCTATTTAGTGTTAAAACTGCTACAACATACCAATAAATAGCAGTGGTCTAGTGGTTCAGCGTACAACTTTCAAAACTTACAAGTGCAAGGCTGTGGTTCAAATCCCGTTCCGGGCAACTATTTTTTTATCACATATATTCTGGAGACGTATATTTATCGATGTTACCTGTACGGAGGCTAAATAAAAATGTGAAATTTTACGTATCGATTTCTCCTTATATACCGACTTTTGGGGTGTTCGTCGATTTGAAACTACTTCACACGTGACTCATTCATATTCATGGGTTATTACCAGTTAAAATAGGGACTGTACAGATTTAAGCACACTATCCTTGAAGGTTGGCCGGAATCCAGAAATCAATGTCACCCCAAAATTTTGGACTTCTGGAATTTTCGGGACGAATTATCAGTGATAGATGGGTAGATCATGAAAGGTCAGAAAATGTTCATACCCCAAGAATCAAGACCAAAAATGCTTGAAATAATTCACACTGGCCACATGGGTACAGAAAAATGTCTCTTAAAGCTGTACACGCCCTATTTTAACTGGTAATAACTCATGAATATGAATGAGTCACGTGTAAAGTAGTTTCAAATCGACGAATACCCCAAAACTCGGTAATAAGGAGAAATCGATGCGTAAAATTTCACATTTTTATTTAGTCTCCGTACAGGTAACATCGATAAATATACGGCTTCAAAATATATGTGATTAAAAAACAGTTGCCCGGAACGGGATTTGAACCACAGCCTTGCACTTGTAAGTTTTGAAAGTTGTACGCTGAACCACTAGACCACTGCTATTTATTGGTATGTTGTAGCAGTTTTAACACTAAATAGGCATTACGTAATAACAAGCGCGCGCATACAAACTCATCAAGCGCTAAATAACAAGTCGAGATTTGGTTGATTTGAGTATTAGTTTCATATTAATAACATACAGTATTACACCAGGCAATGTTAATTTACACTTGCGACAATATGGACTACATATTTAGTGATCCATCTTTAGTTGCGTTCAAATATGTTAAGTTATTTTGCCTCATAATAAATGATAGTTAGTATACTATTTTCTCAAGTAGCGTTGTAGTTCAGTGGATAGAGCACAGGACTTGAAATCAGAAGGTCGTGTGTTCAGCTAACTTTTTTTTTCTGTAAAAATTACTGTTACCTGTGTATAGGTACGATGTGCCCTGGTCGATGTATATACAGTAAATGATTTCCTACGCTATATTTGCTCGCTTAAATACCCGATTTCGACATGAGCTGGTGAACATGAAGTTACAAATAAAGACACGCATACAAAGAAGAAATCGATTGATATAGGGACTCTGTAGCTTTAAGGGCCCGAGAATTAATGTTTCAGCGGACATAACTGAAATGGTACTTAATTGTTCTGTCTGCTTGAAACACAGAAATTCAAACCCTAAGGAACCCTTAATATCCCATGACATTCCAAATTATCCCTGGCAGACAGTTGCCACTGATCTATTTACATGGGACAACAAGAATTACATTGTTGTGGTCGATTATTACAGTAGATTCGAGGTCAAGGAACTCCCCAACATGAAAAGTAATACTGTTATCAATCGTATGAAAGGAATATTTGGCCGTTTTGGCATACCTGAGCAAGTAGTCTCGGATTCGGGTATTATGCTTCTCAGGAATTTGCAAATGAATGGGATTTCAGTCACATTACGTCAGATCCTTACCATCCAAGGTCCAACGGACTTGCAGAAAAATATGTCAATATCTGCAAGAAAATCTTAACAAAAGCAAAGTCAAGTGGAAAATATGCATTGCTTGGCATTCTTGAGTATAGCGTCATTCCGCTTAAAGAGATAGGGTTCTGTCCCTCAGAATTACTCATGGGCAGAAAATTACGCTCAGTTCACTTCATGGGTTGATCCTCTCCAGGGTCGACAATTTCCATTAGATTACTCTGGAGGAGATCTGATATTGAACACTTCTTCGGGCCATTACATTCATAAGGCAGCAAAGACTTTGATGTCATGAATCAAGCAGGACATATGCCATGAAAACAGTAGGTGTTGACATAAACAATATAGGTGGCGGGGGTGTATTTGATGGACATAGCGGAGCCTCCATCGAAAATCAAATTGCTAAAGAATCATCACACAACGTGGCGAAATCAGGCTTTGACCTAGGCATCCTGAATCCAGCTGGGCATGTGCCAATGCAAACAGTAGGTGTTGACAACATAAATGGCGGCGGTGTATTTGATAGATACTGCGGAGCCTCCATCGGACATCTACTTGTTAAAGAATCATCACACAACACAGTGTATTCGATGGAGGAGCACAGCACAACTTGCTTAAAAAAACTGGACAATTTGTTGGGCAAATTGGACAATTTGTAGGGCAAACTGGACAATTTGGTGGTTTGGACATTGCTCACATGGCAGCTAATAGTGGAGTTGCTACGGGAATTGGTATATTTTCTCACAGCACAATAAAGGCAACTTCGTCGGCTCTAGTGGGATATTAGCGCATCAAAACATTTGGAGGGAGTGTTCCATTTGGTACTAATCCTGTTCATGATGTCAATAAAGTACATGCAGTAAACTCTGGGTTTGCCTCCATGAACCATGATCCACTTGCCTCCAGCATAGGCAGTCAAATGGCCCAAAATACAATGCATCAGTCAGCGAAAGCCATATATACTTAATCAAATGGAGGCGTATCTATGAGAGATCCATTCGCATCAGTCGCTGCTTCTGGCCTTGCAAGGGAATCTGTACATGTTGCTGGAAAAACAATTGACATGGCGTCAGCAGGAGGAATCGTTGTAGGAGGCGTGTTTGGAGCTGGTCATTTCGGTGGAGGAGTTGGAAATATACCTTTGGGCCCTATCCATCCTAAACCCCAGGTCGTGCCAAAGATATCGACCGGTGGATATAGAGGTAGAACGCCAAAACCCCTCGTGACAGGTGAGTTATACTTTCTGAATGCTGTGTTTGTTTTATTTGATGACTTAATAAATTAGCCTGGTATCCATTTCAGTAAATCAAGCATAATATTAATTTCAACTTGGTTTTCAATATGTATTCAACACGTATCTCTAAATAAATGATTTTAAGAAACTAAACTTAAGATTCAATATTAGAACATATTTCAAAATGATAACAAACATAAATTGCGACTTATACCTAATGTTGTCCTTTTTATTGTTTTACAGCAAATATTGCCAGTAAGCTATAAGTAAATTCTTAAAACGGACAGTTGATTTAAACTGGAGGGGTATTAATTGTTACAAGGACCCCTCGAGTTTTTTAAACTCGCGGCGTCCCATTAGTTTTTATGCATAACTTGGTTATTTGTAAATCATTATAAATACTTATTTGAACAGCATGTATCTGCATATTCCTAATTGTTGAAGATATTCACACGTAATATACGAAACCATTTGGTAAAATAACGAAGAACATTTGAAACTATAAAACACATTTAATATAATGCAATTTCATTATATGCAAAAGAGTACGATAATGGACATGTGGAAACGGCCGAACACGACACAGTTTTAAAGTGAAAACGATTTTTTTTTAAAAAAAAAACGAGAGTGATGCGTTTATATCTTGATACCAATTTCCATTAACATAAAAGTGAGTCATTGGCTGAAAACACAGAAGCGGCCAATGATTCACCTCTATCCACTAGACAAAGCTAATATTTCTGATATTAACGCTTCTTTCCTTGATTTACATCTCTCCATTGTAACTGGTGAAATAATTAGCAAAATATATGGCAAGAGAGATGATTTTAATTTTGATATTGTTAATTATCCCCATTTAGATGGGGATCTTCCCCGAGGAACTTCTTATGGAGTCTATGTGTCTCAACTTATTTGTTTGCCTAAAGCTTGTACTCGAGTTGAGGACTTTAATATTCGTCATATTTCTATAACTAAAAAGCTAATCCATCAGGGTTACCGTTACCATAAACTTCATAAAACCTTTGCAAAATTTTATTATCGTAACCCTGATCTTCTTTCCAAATATAAAAGTAATTTAAGAACTCTTCTGCCACAAGGACTATCACAACCTTACTTCCATGGTGACGTGATTTACAAACTTCGTAAGATCCTTGGTCATGATCACTTTCATACTATCTTTGGTAAACTTGTTAAAAAGTTTTTCAAAAGAGGTTGTGACCCTATCATTTTGCAACGCACTGCATGCTTGGTGGTGGACTATTGAGTACTTTCTTTGTGTCTTTCTAGGCTATTGTGTTTGTTTTGTATTGATATATACACGAGCATCTTTGTGTTTTACTTATATTGCCTATTAATGCTGCATTGTTGGTTAGAGAATAGTTCATGGCGGGGATTTCTTTATTTACACTGTCCCATTGTATTGGGATGACAACAGGGTAAGTGTGAGATTTGGTGCACCCTAGAACCTGGTTGAAATCCCAGAGCGTTCCAAGGCGGTAGCCCTATTGTCAACCCTTTTATGTTTGTGATGTCTTATTTGGCCTTTTATTCATTTTTAAATGTGTTCTATTGTTTCTTTCGAGCATCACATGTAACGTTGTCAATCTTTCATAAGTTTAGCTATCGGTTTAGTTCTACTTCTCGGAAACTACATGGACACTATAAACCAAACTTTAGTATTTACATAACGCTTGAAATACGGTGCAGCCTTTGAGACATTAACCGTGATAGTGTGTGTGTGGTAATCATTCACCTTTTATACTTTTCAAAGCAGTGTATGTGAGACTTTTGATTGCTGTGATATTTTTTTTAGATCATTATGACATTAAGCATGTGAGAAGGAAACAATGTTTAATGTTTTATATTTACTTCTTGAATACTTCCTTGCTGTGTGTTTTTATAAATGTTGAATAGAGTCTTCGCAGCACCCAGCACCCACAACAAATCAGTAGTGTTATTACTTATTGAAAAGGAAATCCTTTAGAAACAAAAGACACAAATGAATGCATGTTTTGGTTGACCTTGTTCTGTGAATACGACATTCGAGGGTTCAGCTTGTACAACTATTGTATCTCCTTCTTTATTAATATGTAGTTACAATAGTTTTGCGCTGACCCGATGTCTCGTCTTGTTCGACTTTTATAACTTTGTGCTGTTAATATAAATTACTTATCAATAAAATTTAACATCCATATAATGTACAGGTGCGTTTTTATTAACCGTCAGTACATATATGTTAGGTATAATATGTTATTCTGTATCTGTAAATGGGTAGTAGTAGTATTCTTTATTTCCTCCATGTGTAGGAGAGCATATACATAAACAATGATACACACACAAGTATGTACAACTAATAATTATAGAACAAACGCATATAGAAGAACAATGAGAAGGCGTATATATAACACTTCCTTACATAAATCAATTGCAATTTATAAAAATTTCCTTCCTTTACACATATGGTATTATATTCACAACAGTCAACTAAAACAGCTTGTTATCCGTATAATAAACATATATCGTATAATGTTAATATTCGTACGGATATACATGCGTATTAATAAACCACATTTTTTTAATAGTTTATAATAGTTGCAATTCAATTGCTGACTACTTTAACTTAGTTTGTCTACCACAGACTTTAAATAAACAATGACATAGATACCCGTTGTTGAGTGGAGGCAAGTTGATACTTCGATGGTTTTATACATAATTTTTACAAATTGTGACAATGACATCATGGAATAATCGGTTATTACTTTAATAATTCCAAGTATAGTTGTTGTATTTGAAATTGTCCGAGTTTCATGATAAGCACAGAAACTAAACACCGTCAAAGTTTGTTTATAAATTGTATTGATCTAACCTTTCGTACTATGCACTAACCTGTTCTCGCAATGTACAGATTCCCCAGGAGTGATTATAGAATGAGTATTAAACAATTGAAAGAAAGTATTCGTTTTGTCTATAATATAATAATACACATCTAGCGGTTGGGATGGGGTGGGATGGTGCTGGGGTTGGGGTGGAAAAGCTACCGTTTTCAACTGGTACATGACCGAACAGTGGTAAACATAACATTATAAGCGATAATGTTAACATTTTGGAGTGATCCTATATTTTAATAAATTGAACCCTTCACTTAATGTTTATGTTGGCTAGAAACTACATTGGTACGTCTTAATATATGATGTTCAGTTCATTCATTGTTCAATATCGAAAGTTGATTCCGAGTCGATACTCGTGTGAAATTAACACCGCTAACACCACCATGATCGGTTGTCTTTGTCGGCGCTTTGTCGTCATCACCCTTTGCCACTTGATCGTCGCCCGTGGTCGGTTGGCTGGTGGATGAACCGGCCTGGCGTATGTCCTGTAACACTAAAACTGTGACATCTCTGAAAAGAAGAAAAAACCTGTTTAATGTGTATTTAGAGTTATACCTCATTTGCATATTTTCTTCTTTGCGGAATGTGACGTCATCCGGGTCACTATTATGTAATAGGGTCACTATTACATCTATTATGTAATAGTGACCGGTCCCGGTCGAGAGCTATACTTTCGGACGTGTGAAAAAACGACGTCAAATTTAAATAAAACATAAAAGGTAATGTTTTAATTTGTCGGTCAGATTCGGTATAATATAACAAATAATGTATGGTGCTTCGATCCATATGCAGTTTATGGACTGGGCAGTCAGACCTAGAATGTTATAACACTCTAACATTCTAGGTCTGACTGCCCAGTCCATAAACTTGCATATGGACTTCAGCACCATACATTATTTGTTAATTATTTATACATTTATATAAAACATTACTAAGTTTCTAAGCGATAGATATATAGAGCATGACACGTTAAAACATTACTCCGTTACCAAGGGTTTCTTTAATAATTACTTTTAAACGCGTCACACTATTACTACTTTACCAAAAGGTAGCGATATCTTACTATTTCTACAAGATGACATGTCCAAACATGTCTACGTTACCTATCGTTACCAGTCTGTCACTGCTAGAATAGTACGTGTAATAGTAAAAGATCATGAAAGGAGAAATTTGGAAATCGTCGAACACAATAAATACAAAAAATATTGCAGCCTCAGTTTGATTGAGACTGTTCATGAACGGTAGTGAAAAGTGCTTGCTACCGTTCACGCCCTCTAGCCCCTGGTAGAGCATAACTCAATATATGAAATGCCAATAGTACATAAATTTGAGCCATCCCGAAGATGGTATGCATATGACGGTGAACATGGAACCTTCAATGCGGTATTTTCACACCATTTCATGACCAGCGGCGTATGGTCCCAGTTTCTAACAAAACGCGTTGCTCTAAACGAGAAAACAATGGGCGAAATAAACAAAAAATGGAATTTAGCTGGGAGCAGAGGTTATGAAGCCTGCATATCACAGGTAACAGTCAACATACTAAATTAGGCTGGAGTAGTAGAACCAACTATTCGAAATATAAGCAAGAAACCAAAAGTATTTGAGAATGTACCACCGATATCTGTAAATATCGGGCTCAGCGATCTCCAAAGATCGGAATGAATAACAGTTTTAATACTACATAACTCATCGGAATAAATGTCTGTCCCGTTATAGAACGTTAACGTACACGATGCTTACTACGTAACGCGTATTGAAAGTTATATGAAACAATCACTCCTCGGGAATCTGTACGTTGCAAGAATATGTTAGTGCATAGTACGAAAGGTTTGATCAATGCAATTTTTAAACAAACTTTGACGGTGTTCAGTTTGTGTGGCTTATCATTAAACAATGTTAAATACAAGAATTATACTTGGAATTATTTAAGTAATACCTGATAATCATTTTTATCTTTTAAGTTTCGTAAATTGTGTTATTTGTATCTAGAAATTATGTATAAAATCATCAAGAATCAAATTTGTGAAAATCAATTACCCAAGATGTATGTGTGACGTGAAAGGCATATCAATATACAAGTGCAAATTTCAACCACTTAAGCTAAAGCACTTATAAACTATCTGCATTTGTGTTACTGTACGCTACGAAGTAGATGGGATTAATAGTTGTAGTACGAAATGATACGAATATACGCTTGTGTGATAGCGATCTGATTCTAATGCACTACCCTGTGCTCGCTTTGTACATATTTCCCAGAACTAACAATATTACTGCGTTACCATAGTTACTTACCCTTGATAATTACTTGTCGGCGCGACAGAATTTCTTGCAAGACATAGTCGTTTTAGTTTTAACTGTTTGACAAGTTTCCTGGCTGCTTCCCTGAATCTATCACATAAGGCACAATATATGATAGAGTTGGTAGCACAGGACAACTTGGCGAACATCGTTGGCAGAATCTGCATGGTAGGCGTAGCCGGGGTAAAACAGATATTCCAGAACGTCAATACAGCATATGGTGTCCAACTCACTAGAAATGATGCCACCATCACCACGCAAATCTGAAAAGAAAACAATAATTTAGACAGGCATTATGATAGATAAATGTGTTTAATACATTTGTTATTAGGTCTTTATGCAAAACTGGAATGCAAAATATATAGATGGGTAAACATAAATATGTTAGTAAACAAGAAATATCTTTAAAAAAGATAGTCGGCGCGTTTGGGGACGCACAATGTATAAGTGATTGATTGTCATGAATTGAAATAATTTTAATAGCGAAATGTAAGGTAGAGAGTAGAGCAATATAACGTTTTCTATCGGTATTACGATAAAAGTTGGCACGGCAGTGCCAATGTGGGGAATTTGAACAAAACAAGTTAGTGCCTTTTATTACGGAAGGCCAATTGTTAAAATATTCAAACGGCCATAACCCTGAAAACAAGAGGCCCACGAGGGCCTGAATCGATCTACTGACAAAGTGTACTCTGTTAGATGATGCTACATGCAAAATATCAAAGCTCTAACTTTGTGGTTTCAAAAAAGAAGTTTTTTAAATGTATTTCCTAATATTTCTATGTAAAACTTTTGACCCCCGGTGAGGGGTTTATTCTGACACCAGGGTCACCATTTGTACAACTTGGTAAAGGACAACTTTATGATGCTACACGCAAAATATCAAATATGTAGCCCTTGTGGTTTTAGAGGAAGAAGATCAGGGCACCTTGAAAAACCACGTGACTAGGAAATCACGGCGATATGTAATTTTTAATAGGGTTTCATTACCAGTTACCATGTAAAATTAACGCACTTTGCAAGAAAACAGAATAATTTATTTGCAATTTCAGCATTTCTATTCCTTTCTTCATCTTTTCCGGTCACAATTGAAGTACAGCGTACCATATACCATTTATCAACAACTACACTCTATAAACAAATCTACTAGTTTCCTTTGGTTTTGTCAGACAAATTTAGCCAATCAGCATTCAGTTTAATAAACATTGTAGTCTTTCATAATTTATGTATCGCTTTCAACTTGAGTTATGATAGGCCTACGCAGACCCACCTCCTCCTGCACACCTCCTCCTCCTGCACACTTCCTCCTCAAACGGCTGGCACCGAAAAAATGAGAAAAATGGTCCTATGGAAAGCCACAGTACATAGCTTCTACATCACTCCAGTATACATACATGGATTGAAGCAGTTGGCAGCGATTGATACAGTCGGTAGTGTCCAGCAGAACCCAATGTATGACTAAGGTAAGTATTTCAAGTAGTTGGCCCTTTTGTGAGGAGTATTGTCTAAAAGAGCTACATAGGCTTAATGAGCACTAATTTTAGAATACGCATTCCATTTTTGATGAAATATGAATGTATATTGATTGAAATAGAGCGATTGACAGATAAGTTTGTTGTGCAAACAAATTGCTTTTTGACATTAACGAACAAAATGCTCGTACACGTTTGAACATTCAGCTCATTTGGGCTTACAGTCGTACAAAACAATCACCCTAGCATACACAGTGGAATTTTCAGGGTGAAAAATACATTTTTTAAAATTTTGGACATTTTTAAACGAGACAAGGGTAAGAAAAAATGCAGCGAAATGCAGCGACTTAAAGCAGTTGATCAAGATATTTTCGTCATCAAATGCAATTGCGATTTTAAAGATTATATTTATCCCAAATCATTTATAAATGTATTTCAGCTTACCTAAGAACGAACAGCTATTATTGCAAACATTTCTGAACACTTACATCCTTTGTCAACGTTTCACTAATTGATATAATTTTCTTAAGAACAATACCAAATCATTTAAATTTCTGCATATATCACTATATGATACTGCTTTTTCTGTTATAAATAGGTCACCGGGTGTTTAACAAGTAACGCGATCAACGTCATATGCACGATTGCACATTGTATTACATTATATTAGTACACATGTATCGTAATTATTATCGTCAATGACAATATTCTGGTGCTTTCCGTACTTCGATATTATCCATTAAGCATTTGAACAGCATAAAGAAACAGACTACAACGCTTGTCAAACCTTCGATTAAATTGATAAAAACAATCTGCTTCACTATACATTGTTTTAGAAAATTGAATAAAAAGGTCAAATTAAGAACATCTTTTGCCCATCTTGTCATCTGTGAACAGTACACTCCTTTAGCTTTATATGACATTTCAATAAATTGATCAGTCTTTTCAGCACTTACATTTGACCTCAGTGACATGTAACCCCGCTGTAGTTGTAGTCACGTCCCTTAAATAGAGAATAATAAATGGGTATTTTCATATCACACCCTATATCAGGCCTGAGACGCCATATCAGCCCGAGAGCTTTAGCTCGAGGGCTGATATGGGTCGAGGGCCTGATATAGGATGTGATATGATAATAAACATTTTTTATTCTATTTTTCATATACTTGAGCTTTGTCGAAATTTCAACTTCAGCTCACTCACTACGCTGTTTTCCAGGGAGAAAAAAAAGTTTAGATCTAGTCCATTCTGATGTGCTCTTGTCTGTCGCGTAAGTGGTACACAACATTTATTTTTGTCCGAAATCTTATTGAAAATTTGAAATTTTCTAATCAAGGTGAATTATAAGCGGTTATTTCATCCACGGATAATGATTCTATAGCCAATAATTTGCCGCGAAAACAGAATGAAACAATACCCGTGACAAATCGTTTACAATCGTAACTAATCGGTTATTTCCGTATCACTCCGGTAAAAGGATCAAGATGAACATTCGGTTATTTCCGTGATATGACATTTTTTTACCCTATATTTCATGCGTGCAATAAAGCTTTATTTCCCGGCTTTATTGCCCGGCAACGAAATCCTGATGGATATGACTAGCTAGGTCTTTGTCGTATCGTATATTAAAAAACAACGTATTTATAGGGAAGTATGTGATAAATGTAATTACAGGCTACAGATAGTTGTTAAGGTCTGAAAACGTAAGTTTTGATCTGTAAAAACTCTTTAAAAAATGCATTTATGTAGTTCTTTTAAACAATACTCCTCACAAAGGGGCAACATACTTGAAATACTTACCTTAGTCCTACATTGTGTTCTTGACACTACCGACTGTACCAATCGCTGTCAACTGCTTCATTCCCTGTCGGTATATTGGGATATATATCGTTGTATTGTCAATTGAGAAGTATGAAGGATCCAAACATACTTACCATAGTCACGTGACGTGACGCCCGTATTTTCTCGTTTCTCGTTATCTGTTCTAATAAGACATCTGATCTGGATACTGTTTCATTTACTCTTGGCTCAACAGGGGCTAGTCTATTTCTGTAAAGCACATTTAAGTAAATGTATTATGTTTTGCAACAATAGAAACATAACTCTAAACTGTGAAAATTGACTTCGCGATACCTCTATGAGTAGAAACCTTGCAAAAATAAGCCCTAAACCAGTCTTATGCGCTCTACCATAAATTGTCATTTTGACATGTAACACTTTTGAGACTCTCATTTATATAAGATTAAAGAAACGAATTATTTTAATTTTACGAGGCTTTTGGCGAGTTAAAAAAAGACAAGAATAACGATTATCATACTATATGGAATGAGAGAGAGTTCAATATCCTTTATATCGCATGACATTACAGTCAAATGTATAAACAAAGTTAAATTAAGATAAACATACTGTAAAACCGCTACTCTTACACAGCAATTTTGATCAAAACTTTAACACCGCAATTGTATTTTTCCCTTTTATTATCGACATGTTCGTTTTATTTTCGGAGACCAATATCAATACCTTTTAGAAGTATGGTATATTTCAGAAACATGAATGTATTAAAATATAAATAATAAATCATGCACGGTTACAATCAGTTGTGTTTCGCTCTGATGTTGAACGATGATAAGTATTCTGTTGTTTTCAAGGTGTACGATGATGTGTTCAAGCAGCTTGCATAAAACGCAATACTTTAGGAACCTGAAAACTGGGAAAAGGAACGCATTTCGTCAATACTTTGTGATCTTGAAAACTGGGACAAGGAACGTATTTTTCCAATAATTTGGGAACTTGAAAACTGGGACAAGGAACGCATTTCGCCAATACTTTGGGAACTTGAAAATTGGGACAAGGAACGTATTTTGCAACTAATTTGGGAACTTGAAAAGTGGGACAAGGTACGTATTTTGCCAATACTTTGGGAACTTGAAAAGTGGGACAAGGAACGCATTTCGCCTATGCATTGGGAACTGGAAAACTGGGACAAGGAACGTATTTTGCCAATACTTTGGGAACTTGAAAACTGGGACAAGGAACGCATTTCTCCAATACTTTGGGAACTTGAAAACTGGGACAAGGAACGCATTTCGCCAATACTTTGGGAACTTGAAAACTGGGACAAGGAACGTATTTTGCCAATACTTTGGGATAATGAATTCTGGGACAAGGAACGTATTTTGCCAATACTTTGGGTTCTTGAAAACTGGGACAAGGAACGTATTTTGCCAAAACTTTGGGATCTTGAAAACTGGGACAAGGAACGTATTTCGCCAATACTTTGGGATCTTGAAAACTGGGACAAGGAACGTATTTCCCCAATACTTTGGGAACTTGTAAACTGGGACAAGGAACGTATTTTGCCAAGACTTTGGGATAATGGATTCTGGGACAAGCAACGTATTTCGTCAATACTTTGGGAACTTGAAAACTGGGACAAGGAACGTATTTTGCCAATACTTTGGGAACTTGAAAACTGGGACAAGGAACGCATTTCGCCAATACTTTAGGAACTTGAAAACTGGAACAAGGAAATTTCGCCAATACTTTGGGAACTTGAAAACTGGGACAAGGAACGTATTTTGCCAATACTTTGTGATCTTGAAAATTGGGACAAGGAACGCATTTCGCCAATATTTTATGATCTTGAAAACTGGGACAAGGCAATTTCGCCAATACTTTGGGAACTTGAAAACTGGGACAAGGAACGTATTTTGCCAATACTTTGTGATCTTGAAAATTGGGACAAGGAACGCATTTCGCCAATACTTTGGGAACTTGAAAACTGGGACAAGGAACGTATTTTGCCAATACTTTGGGAACTTGAAAACTGGGACAAGGAACGCATTTCGCCAATACTTTGGGAACTTGAAAACTGGGACAAGGAACGTATTTTGCCAATACTTTGGGAACTTGAAAACTGGGACAAGGAACGCATTTCGCCAATACTTTAGGAACTTGAAAACTGTAACAAGGAAATTTCGCCAATACTTTGGGAACTTGAAAACTGGGACAAGGAACGTATTTTGCCAATACTTTGTGATCTTGAAAATTGGGACAAGGAACGCATTTCGCCATTATTTTGTGATCTTGAAAACTGGGACAAGGAAATTTCGCCAATACTTTGGGAACTTGAAAACTGGGACAAGGAACGTATTTTGCCAATACTTTGGGAACTTGAAAACTGGGACAAGGAACGTATTTTGCCAATACTTTGGGATAATGAATTCTGGGACAAGGAACGTATTTTGCCAATACTTTGGGTTCTTGAAAACTGGGACAAGGAACGTATTTTGCCAAAACTTTGGGATCTTGAAAACTGGGACAAGGAACGTATTTCGCCAATACTTTGGGATCTTGAAAACTGGGACAAGGAACGTATTTCCCCAATACTTTGGGAACTTGTAAACTGGGACAAGGAACGTATTTTGCCAAGACTTTGGGATAATGAATTCTGGGACAAGCAACGTATTTCGTCAATACTTTGGGAACTTGAAAACTGGGACAAGGAACGTATTTTGCCAATACTTTGGGAACTTGAAAACTGGGACAAGGAACGCATTTCGCCAATACTTTGGGAACTTGAAAACTGGGACAAGGAACGTATTTTGCCAATACTTTGTGATCTTGAAAATTGGGACAAGGAACGCATTTCGCCAATATTTTGTGATCTTGAAAACTGGGACAAGGAAATTTCGCCAATACTTTGTGATCTTGAAAATTGGGACAAGGAACGCATTTCGCCAATATTTTGGGATCTTGAATTTTGGGACAAGGAACGCATTTCGCCAATACTTTGAGATTTTGAAAACTGGGACGCATTTCCCCAATACTTTGGGAGCTGACCCAAGTTGATAGATGTCTGTGATATAATGCGTAGCCTAGGAGACAGTTGTGTAGCACAGTTCTTCAGGATGTTGTTAGAGATCTGGTCTGGATGAATGGCTTTGCTCGTATTGATGCTCTGTAATAGTTTCTCGACGGTTTTAGATGTCATAACCAGTAGTGCAATGGTTAAAACAGGTCGACGCTTAATTCTTAGTGTAATAGGTAAATACTGCCTGGAACTGTGGGAAAATGATTTCTGTCTTTTCTTTATTATTGTTGACTAAATGCATTTTTAAGACAAAATACCGATACTGATTTGCCGTTTAGACTTTATGTGTCTCCAGAATGGTTTTGTTTTGTTGTTTGTTTATCAATACTTTCTTGTATAATGCTATTGATGTGGTTGATTTCTGCCAGTGTGTGTTTTCTGAAATGAGTGGTAGCAGTTCTACTGGATTGTTTTCTTAGCATGTTTGTAGATACGGGCTTTCCTTTTTAATATTTTCCTCAGATTCCTATTGAACCATGGTACCGATTGGCGTTTTTTAATGAACTTTGGAGGGATGTTCCATGGTTCTAGAGATGCAATTCTTGAACTTCATCCAGATATCATGTACTGTAGTTGGTACTCATGGAGATGATACCACTGGAGATGGTTTCTGAATCTGCTTTGATGTTATCCCAATTTGCTTTGGAGTAGATGTAGATCTTGCGGTGTTTCTGTATTAAAGGGTTGATGCACTACTTTCAAACAAGATTTATTTAAAAGGGCTCTGAAAAACTGGAAAAAAACTGAAAAAATTATCAAAATGCCATGAAAAATTAAGGAGATATGATCTACCATATATGGCATATTGACAAAATAAGTTTTAAAGCAAAGAAAATCACTGCAAATTAATAAAAAATAAATATACAGATGTAAAACGTACACATTGTATGCTTATTTTTTATTTGCAGTGATTTTTAATATGCCACATATGGTAAAAATGCGCGATGACGTCATTGTTCCAAGATGGCTGTCTCCATTTATGTTTCTTTGCAAATTGTCAATAGGCCATATCCCTTTTATTTTTCATGGCATTTTGATAATTCTTTCAGCTTTTTTCAAGTTTTTTCATTGCATGGTCGATTATACGATTATACGAGGGATTGAAGTAGATGTCTTAACTAGTGACGGGTTGTTGACGGGTTGTTGGTGAAGACTAAGTCTTGCATATTACCGTCTCCGGTAGGTTAGTGTGTGGAGTAAGTCTGTGATCAATAGGGGAGTCTAATAGCTTTTATTGAACTTCACGGTCTACATCACCAAGTTTCACCTTCAGGTTCTTCAAGTCGATGTCAGGTCAGTTGAAGTCGCCAGCCAATAAGATGTGTCTGTTTCTGGTGTTGTCGGTCAGCTCGGATAGTGCTCTAGTTTCTTTATGTCATTCAGATTTCGGGTGGTGGAGGTGGGGGCATGTAGAGCAATGAGGTAAATATATCTATCGTGTTCTTCAGTTTTATCTTGGTCCAAGCAAGTTCACAGTCGGTTACAAGACCCGTTCGGATGCGAGTAATTAAATCACTCATGCTAACGCACTCGTGATTAATTACTACGCATCCGAACTTCTAACTGTATTTTATTCACCGATAAAACACAGGTGCCTATTTATTATTTCTTAAATATACACAGTAAAACGGAACTGACGTAACGCTATTAAGCGACGTCGTTTGGCGCGCATTTCCTTAGTATTGATTCCGTACGGCTTATAAGTTCTGAGCTTATTGTTCCATAAGCCCTCGATTGTTTTTCGGTACATATCTTCCCCATGCAGTTTTTCGAGGCCCATCAACATAAAGTCATCAACACTATGGCCTTCACTATAAAAATGGGCAGCTACCGGGTCGTCATGATTGGTCGTGATTCTGGATGAATTTAGTAGGTGGCGTTGATATAATGTATCTCCCGTCTCTCCAACATAAATGTAGTTATTGCAGGTCTTGCAAAATACTGCATATACAACGTTGGTAGACTTACAGTCTATATAGTTACGGACGTTGTATACCTTTCCGTCGTTGCCCTGGAACTTATCTGCAACCATCATGTGCGGGCACAGGGCGCAGCGTTTCGCTCGACATGGTGCGCTTGTGTTGTTTTTACTAAAAAACAGCTTATTGTGTTTTTTATGGAAAAGTATGTCTGAATATTACAGTCCTTCTTAAAAGCAATTATCGGTGGCTGAGGGAAAATTGCTCTCATTTTGTTCGATGTGTATAGCGTTTTCATATGTTTTCTCAGAATTCTACCCACATTAGGTAGACCTCGGGAGAAAGTCAATACTACTGGCACCCGCTTAGATGCTTGCTTATCGCTGTTATATTGAAGAAGATCTTCCCGCTGTTTGTTATCGGCCTTCTTTAGCTCTCCCTCAACGAAGCTCCCAGCATATCCCCGTCTTTGTAGCTGCACTCTAATTTCATTCCTGTGTGTTTGGTACCGTCCTTCATCAGAGCATATACGCTTTACCCGGACTCCAAGGCCATATGGTATGGCCTTCTTCGTAGACTCAGGGTGTGATGATTCTTTGTGGAGGTAGATTATACAACGTCCGTAACTATATAGACTGTAAATAAATACTGATAAAGGTGATCCTTTGGGAGCAACAAACACAATTAAGAGAATAAAGCAGCAGACTCGGTTTTATTGAGTCTACCAACGTTGTATATGCAGTATTTTGCAAGACCTGCAATAACTACATTTATGTTGGAGAGACGGGAGTTACACTATATCAACGCCACCTACTGAATTCATCCAGAATCAGGACCAAGCACGACGACCCGGTAGCTGCCCATTTTTATAGTGAAGGCCATAGCGCTAATGGCTTTATGGTGATGGGCCTCGAAAAACTGCATGGTGAAGATATTTACCGAAAAACAATCGAGGGCTTATGGAAGAATAAGTTCAGAACTTATAAGCGTTAGCGTTACGTCAGTTCCGTTTTACTGGGTATATTTAAGAAAAAGAACATCGTTTACTGTGAATTATCATTTATTCTAATACACCCGCACTATATAGCTAGTTTAAAATATCTCGTTATATTGAACGGTATATCACTGTAATTTTTGCAACGTTAGGAGAATAAGCATTGCGCATTGCGCATTACGCATTGTAACGTATGCAACGTTAGGAGAGTAAGCAAAGCAATGCGAAAGATTTCAGATGTGTGCGTTATTTTCACAATTTAGGGGTATTAGAATAGAAATAGAACAGCGTTTACGGTGAATTATCTATAATATATCACGGTTTGTCGTTCAATTGTAAACACAATAATTCACAGTAAACGATGTTCTATTTCTTAAATATATTTTTGCCTCGAAAAACTGCAGGGTGAAGATATGTACCGTAAAACAATCAGACAATTGCAACTAGTTGTTGGTGCAGATGAAGAATATGTTTGGGTCCAGTATATGCCCATATCAGGTATCTGATATAAATCTCATAATAACATTTCCGAGCAATTTTGTGCATGTGTGTATACTTTTTTGACAGCTGTGTAATCATTTGATAAATAAAAACATGATGTTTTCTGGTGTATACATGTGCATTGTTTCAGCAGCCACATGTTCCTGTAAGGAAATATCATAGAGATAGCCGATATCTAATTTGCCCATATTGTTGATGTCTCAAATTTAAAGTTGTCAACAACTCATATTTGTATGCCTATACTGCAAGTGATTGTTGCTGTGTGTGTATCTTCCAACTATCAAGTTTCTGTTGGTGTTCTCCATATTTATTACAGAGACAAATAATGTTGATGTTCTGTTTTAGGTGGAATTTCTCATTATTGTATAGTTGTTATCTAGTCGAAATAGGTGCAGTTCTTGATTTTTTAAAAACAATTACCGGAACAGTTACAGTTACAGCCTCTATCGTGTTTATTCTGCATGGGGTAGTTATGTAATGTGTTGCATTTTCAGAAAGCAGGTGACACAGATTATGTTTCATGAAATGTCCATGCAGATTGAGACAAAAATGGCAGATATATTTCACAAATACTATGGTTGGTGGCGTTTCTTGTGTATTTTTATGTTAAAGGCAGAATAGCGACAACATTCAAGTGATACTCTGACTTGCATATTTCTTCATATTCTCAGACCTAAGCTTAGTTGGTGGTTTGTTTGACATGTAGAATATAAATGCATAACTATTGATTAGTATACTTTAGACTTTTATCGTGTTACCATGGATACAGAAAAAAATGGTATTTTTCCTATTCAGATTTCAGCAGTTGATCATTGAATACATATGTTTGATGCCATGATATGAACTAACATTGTTTTAATCATTATTATATCATAGAGATGACAAAAGATTCTGATGAAAATCTTATGAAGATTGAGGCAAAAATGGTGGAGTTTATACAAATGCTACATGCTATGAAAACATTTATTGCACTTTTATTTTACAGCGAGAACTTGTCGAATCCACGCGTTACTCTCAATCACATAATTCTGATGGTGATATGAGGTTTCATTCAAATTTCAGAAGTGTTTGACCTAAGCACCACGTATTCAGCTAGACAGTGCATGCATTTTGTATTTTCCAAAGGGGTCATATAAACATGAGCGAGAAAAAACCCGAACCTGGCTAACTTATGTATTTTATTAATTTAAATTATTGGTCTTGGCTATACTGAAGATATTAAACCAACAACAATGTCTTCTGCCCAGCTTTGAGCTCAGATGTTGGAATAGGCTATAGGCCTACAGTAACCCTATGGGAAAATTAATTGAGGTGTGAGACCCTAGGTGTCTGCCCTGTTACGCAGGCGACACAAAAAGTGTGTTCGAAATTTAAAAATATCTTCAGCGGATGCAACAACACTTCGTTAATTCATATTAGTATAGCCAAGTTGTATACATGAAAGAAAAGGTTTAGTTCATACATATTATTATAGGTTTCAAAACCATTATACCGTTTTATTACACGTTGTGAAACCCGTGTACCGTTTTATTACACGTTGTGAATCCTGTGTACCGTTTTATGGCGCGTTACCTAAACATTTTGCCATAAAATACCCTAGAACTGCCTTTCTTTCACACATTTGCTGTTTGTACAAATAAAGTGGTTTTCTTACCTACTCATCTGTCCCCGATCGATGTCAACAGGAAATACCGGTAATCTAACTTTAGCAAAACCGTAAATTCAACATTAGACCGTATAAGACGCGTTCTAGGTTAGACAGGGTGGAATTATTCTAAAAAATTATGCAAGTTATGTAGAAAAACTAATGGGACGCCGCGGGTTTATAAAACAATCAAGATTGCCGTGTGT
This sequence comes from Cyrtodaria siliqua, assembly GCA_037043455.1. Classification (NCBI taxonomy): domain Eukaryota; kingdom Metazoa; phylum Mollusca; class Bivalvia; order Adapedonta; family Hiatellidae; genus Cyrtodaria; species Cyrtodaria siliqua. Next base: position 70,237 of record JAWPHD010012148.1, read on the forward strand.
CCTCAAATGAACACTACGGTATTAGCTTATATGTTTTAAAGACACTAAGGTGATAGCTCAGGTATGTACACAAATTCAAACTTACCTAAACAAACTGATTTTCGCCACGCTGATGTAGCAATACATGAATATAGCTACGGGTATGCAATAGCAGAATATCAGGCACAGTGCGTTATACCACTTGTCATATGTTGATTGCCCGTGCCATTTGAGCGTGCACGACGACCTGAACGTTTCCTGTGTATAACTACTCCAACCAACTAGAGGGAGGCCCGCCCAGAATAAAGAGTAGCCGTATATCATTAACATCAACCATTTTATGTATTTACCTCGGATGTAGCGCTCTACAAATATATAAAATAAACAGATATTTGTTATTTTTGTCTGGTGCTAGTCAAATATTCAAACGTTATTTTAGCATTTAGCTAAACAGAATGTATGTATGCATTAACAGATTTCTGCTGATAAATGTTGAAAAAAATGAAGGTCCAAGACTGAAAATCTTATTAAAATGGCGATGCAGCGGTGATAAAGGTGTGGGTGTGGGACCCAACCATATCTTATGCCACCACTACTCGTAGTATAAAGCCTTCGAGAAAACAACAACACGTTAGACGTCTTTAGGCATATAGACTACGATAGCTAATATAGACTACGATAGCTAATATAGACTACGACAGCTAATATAGACTAATACAGACTACGATAGCTAATATAGACTACGAATACGATAGCTCAAATAGACTACGATTACGATAGCTAATATAGACTACGATTACGATAGCTAATACAGACTACGATAGCTAATAGAGACTACGATTACGTTAGCTAATATAGACTACGATTACGATAGCTAATACAGATTACGATAGCTAATACAGACTACGATTACGATAGCTAATATAGACTTCGATTACGATAGCTAATATAGACTACGACCTCTAATAGAATATGATTACGATAGCTAATATAGACTACGATAGCTAATATAGACTACGATTACGATAGCTAATATAGACTACGATAGCTAATATAGACTTCGATTACGATAGCAAATATAGACTATGTCAGCTAATATAGACTACGATTACGATAGCTAATATAGACTACGATTACGATAGCTAATATAGACTACGATTACGATAGCTAATATAGACTACGATAGCTAATATAGACTACGATTACGATAGCTAATATAGACTACGATTACGATAGCTAATATAGACTACGATTACGATAGCTAATATAGACTACGATAGCTAATATAGACTACGATAGCTAATACAGACTACGATTACGATAGCTAATATAGACTACGATAGCTAATATAGACTACGATTACGATAGCTAATATAGACTACGATTACGATAGCTAATATAGACTACGATAGCTAATATAGACTACGATTACGATAGCTAATATAGACTACGATAGCTAATATAGACTACGATTACGATAGCTAATATAGACTATGATTACGATAGCTAATATAGACTACAATAGCTAATAGAGACTACGATAGCTAATATAGACTATGTCAGCTAATATAGACTACGATTACGATAGCTAATATAGACTACGATAGCTAATATAGACTACGATTACGATAGCTAATATAGACTACAATAGCTAATATAGACTACGATAGCTAATATAGACTACGATTACGATAGCTAATATAGACTACGATAGCTAATATAGACTATGATTACGATAGCTAATATAGACTACGATAGCTAATATAGACTACGATAGCTAATATAGACTATGTCAGCTAATATAGACTACGATTACGATAGCTAATATAGACTACGATAGCTAATATAGACTACGATAGCTAATATAGACTACGATTACGATAGCTAATATAGACTACGATAGCTAATATAGACTACGATTACGATAGCTAATATAGACTACGATAGCTAATATAGACTACGATAGCTAATATAGACTACGATTACGATAGCTAATATAGACTACGATAGCTAATATAGATTATGATTACGATAGCTAATAGAGACTACGATAGCTAATATAGACTACGATAGCTAATATAGACTACGATTACGATAGCTAATATAGACTACGATAGCTAATATAGATTATGATTACGATAGCTAATATAGACTACGATAGCTAATAGAGACTACAATAGCTAATAGAGACTACGATAGCTAATATAGACTATGTCAGCTAATATAGACTACGATTACGATAGCTAATATAGACTACGATAGCTAATATAGACTATGATTACGATAGCTAATAGAGACTACGATAGCTAATATAGACTACGATAGCTAATATAGACTACGATAGCTAATATAGACTACGATAGCTAATATAGACTATGATTACGATAGCTAATAAAGACTACGATAGCTAATAGAGACTACGATAGCTAATATAGACTATGTCAGCTAATATAGACTACGATTACGATAGCTAATATAGACTACGATAGCTAATAGAGACTACGATAGCTAATATAGACTATGTCAGCTAATATAGACTACGATTACGATAGCTAATATAGACTACGATAGCTAATATAGACTACGATTGCGATAGCTAATATAGACTACGATAGCTAATATAGACTATGATTACGATAGCTAATATAGATTACGATAGCTAATATAGACTACGATAGCTAATATAGACTACGATTGCGATAGCTAATATAGACTACGATAGCTAATATAGACTATGATTACGATAGCTAATATAGACTACGATAGCTAATATAGACTATGATTACGATAGCTAATATAGACTACGATAGCTAATATAGACTACGATAGCTAATATAGATTACGAGAGCTAATATAGACTACGATAGCTAATATAGACTACGATTGCGATAGCTAATATAGACTACGATTACGATAGCTAATAGAGACTACGATAGCTAATATAGACTACGATTGCGATAGCTAATATAGACTACGATAGCTAATATAGACTATGATTACGATAGCTAATATAGACTACAATAGCTAATAGAGACTACGACAGCTAATATAGACTACGATAGCTAATACAGACTACGATAGCTAATAGAGACTACGATAGCTAATATAGACTATGTCAGCTAATATAGACTACGATAGCTAATATAGACTACGATTACGATAGCTAATATAGACTACGATAGCTAATATAGACTACGATTACGATAGCTAATATAGACTACGATAGCTAATATAGACTATGATTACGATAGCTAATATAGACTATGTCAGCTAATATAGACTACGATAGCTAATATAGACTACAATTACGATAGCTAATATAGACTACGATAGCTAATATAGACCACAATAGCTAATATAGACTACGATAGCTAATAGAGACTACGATAGCTAATATAGACTACGATTACGATAGCTAATATAGACTACGATAGCTAATAGAGACTACGATAGCTAATATAGACTATGTCAGCTAATATAGACTACGATAGCTAATATAGATTACAATAGCTAATATAGACTACGATAGCTAATATAGACTACGATAGCTAATATAGACTATGATTACGATAGCTAATATAGACTACGATAGCTAATATAGACTACGATAGCTAATATAGACTACGATTACGATAGCTAATATAGACTACGATAGCTAATATAGATTACGATAGCTAATATAGACTATGATTACGATAGCTAATATAGACTACGATAGCTAATATAGACTACGATAGCTAATATAGACTACGACTACGATAGCTAATATAGACTACGATAGCTAATATAGATTACGATAGCTAATATAGACTACGATAGCTAATATAGACTACGATTGCGATAGCTAATATAGACTACGATTACGATAGCTAATAGAGACTACGATAGCTAATATAGACTACGATTGCGATAGCTAATATAGACTACGATAGCTAATATAGACTATGATTACGATAGCTAATATAGACTACAATAGCTAATAGAGACTACGACAGCTAATATAGACTACGATAGCTAATACAGACTACGATAGCTAATAGAGACTACGATAGCTAATATAGACTATGTCAGCTAATATAGACTACGATAGATAATATAGACTACGATTACGATAGCTAATATAGACTACGATAGCTAATATAGACTACGATTACGATAGCTAATATAGACTACGATAGCTAATATAGACTATGATTACGATAGCTAATATAGACTATGTCAGCTAATATAGACTACGATAGCTAATATAGACTACAATTACGATAGCTAATATAGACTACGATAGCTAATATAGACTACAATAGCTAATATAGACTACGATAGCTAATAGAGACTACGATAGCTAATATAGACTATGTCAGCTAATATAGACTACGATAGCTAATATAGATTACAATAGCTAATAGAGACTACGATAGCTAATATAGACTATGTCAGCTAATATAGACTACGATAGCTAATATAGACTACAATAGCTAATAGAGACTACGATAGCTAATATAGACTACGATTACGATAGCTAATATAGACTACGATAGCTAATAGAGACTACGATAGCTAATATGGACTATGTCAGCTAATATAGACTACGATAGCTAATATAGATTACGATAGCTAATATAGACTACGATAGCTAATATAGACTACGATTGCGATAGCTAATATAGACTACGATAGCTAATATAGACTATGATTACGATAGCTAATATAGACTACGATAGCTAATACAGACTACGATAGCTAATATAGACTACGATTACGATAGCTAATATAGACTACGATAGCTTATATAGATTACGATAGCTAATATAGACTACGATAGCTAATATAGAATACGATTACGATAGCTAATATAGACTACGATAGCTAATATAGACTACGATTACGATAGCTAATATAGATTACGATAGCTAATATAGACTACGATAGCTAATATAGACTACGATTGCGATAGCTAATATAGACTACGATAGCTAATATAGATTATGATAGCTAATATAGACTACGATAGCTAATATAGACTACGATAGCTAATATAGACTACGATTACGATAGCTAATATAGACTACGATAGCTAATATAGATTACGATAGCTAATATAGACTACGATAGCTAATATAGACTACGATTACGATAGCTAATATAGACTACGATAGCTAATATAGATTACGATAGCTAATATAGACTACGATAGCTAATATAGACTACGATTGCGATAGCTAATATAGACTACGATAGCTAATATAGTTTACGATAGCTAATATAGACTACGATAGCTAATATAGACTACGATAGCTAATATAGACTACGATTACGATAGCTAATATAGACTACGATAGCTAATATAGATTACGATAGCTAGTATAGACTACGATAGCTAATATAGACTACGATTACGATAGCTAATATAGACTACGATAGCTAATATAGATTACGATAGCTAATATAGACTACGATAGCTAATATAGACTACGATTGCGATAGCTAATATAGACTACGATAGCTAATATAGATTACGATAGCTAATATAGACTACGATAGCTAATATAGACTACGATTGCGATAGCTAATATAGACTACGATAGCTAATATAGACTACAATAGCTAATATAGACTACGATTACGATAGCTAATAGAGACTACGATAGCTAATATAGACTATGATTACGATAGCTAATATAGACTACGATAGCTAATATAGACTACGATAGCTAATATAGACTACAATTACGATAGCTAATATAGACTACGATAGCTAATATAGACTACGATTACGATAGCTAATAGAGACTACGATAGCTAGTATAGACTACGATTGCGATAGCTAATATAGACTACGATAGCTAATATAGACTATGATTACGATAGCTAATATAGACTACAATAGCTAGTAGAGACTACGACAGCTAATATAGACTACGATAACTAATACAGACTACGATAGCTAATAGAGACTACGATAGCTAATATAGACTACGATAGCTAATATAGACTACGATTACGATAGCTAATATAGACTACGATAGCTAATATAGACTACGATTACGATAGCTAATATAGACTACGATAGCTAATATAGACTATGATTACGATAGCTAATATAGACTATGTCAGCTAAGATAGACTACGATAGCTAATATCGACTACAATTACGATAGCTAATATAGACTACAATAGCTAATATAGATAACGATAGCTAATATAGACTACGATAGCTAATATAGACTACGATTGCGATAGCTAATATAGACTACGATAGCTAATATAGACTACGATTACGATAGCTAATATAGACTACGATAGCTAATATAGACTATGATTACGATAGCTAATATAGACTATCTCAGCTAATATAGACTACGATAGCTAATATAGACTACAATTACGATAGCTTATATAGACTACGATAGCTAATATAGATTACGATAGCTAATATAGACTGCGATAGCTAATATAGACTACAATTACGATAGCTGATATAGACTACGATAGCTAATATAGACTACGATAGCTAATATAGACTACAATAGCTAATAGAGACTACGATAGCTAATCTAGACTACGATTACGATAGCTAATATAGACTACGATAGCTAATATAGACTACGATTACGATAGCTAATATAGACTACGATAGCTAATATAAACTACGATTACGATAGCTAATATAGACTACGATTACGATAGCTAATAGAGACTACGATAGCTAATATAGACTACGATAGCTAATATAGACTACGATAGCTAATATAGACTACGATTGCGATAGCTAATATAGACTACGATAGCTAATATAGATTACGATAGCTTATATAGACTACGATAGCTAATATAGACTACGATTGCGATAGCTAATATAGACTACGATAGCTAATATAGACTACAATAGCTAATATAGACTACGATTACGATAGCTAATAGAGACTACGATAGCTAATATAGACTATGATTACGATAGCTAATATAGACTACGATAGCTAATATAGACTACGATAGCTAATATAGACTACAATTACGATAGCTAATATAGACTACGATAGCTAATATAGACTACGATTACGATAGCTAATAGAGACTACGATAGCTAATATAGACTACGATTGCGATAGCTAATATAGACTACGATAGCTAATATAGACTATGATTACGATAGCTAATATAGACTACAATAGCTAATAGAGACTACGACAGCTAATATAGACTACGATAGCTAATACAGACTACGATAGCTAATAGAGACTACGGTAGCTAATATAGACTACGATAGCTAATATAGACTACGATTATGATAGCTAATATAGACTACGATAGCTAATATAGACTACGATTACGATAGCTAATATAGACTACGATAGCTAATATAGACTATGATTACGATAGCTAATATAGACTATGTCAGCTAATATAGACTACGATAGCTAATATAGACTACGATAGCTAATATAGATTACGATAGCTAATATAGACTACGATAGCTAATATAGACTACGATTGCGATAGCTAATATAGACTACGACAGCTAATATAGACTACGATTACGATAGCTAATATAGACTACGATAGCTAATATAGACTATGATTACGATAGCTAATATAGACTATGTCAGCTAATATAGACTACGATAGCTAATATAGACTACAATTACGATAGCTAATATAGACTACGATAGCTAATATAGATTACGATAGCTAATATAGACTGCGATAGCTAATATAGACTACAATTACGATAGCTAATATAGACTACGATAGCTAATATAGACTACGATAGCTAATATAGACTACAATAGCTAATAGACACTACGATAGCTAATATAGACTACGATTACGATAGCTAATATAGACTACGATAGCTAATATAGACTACGATAGCTAATATAGACTACGATAGCTAATATAGACTACGATAGCTAATATAGACTACGATTACGA